>JAUBOD010001026.1:410531-421510 GCA_032353885.1 Nothura maculosa
GGGAGGCTGTGGAGTCTCCTTCTCTGGAGATCTTCCAAATCCACCTGGATGCCGCCCTGTGCCCCGTGCTCTGGGTGACCCTGCTGGAGCAGGGGGTTGGACTGGGTGATCTCTAGAAGTCCCTTCCAACCTTAACCAATCTTTGATTTCTGTGAGCAAGAAGATAAATTGTTAACACCAGTGAAAAAGAGTCCCTTTCACTACAGAGCTACAAAGCAAGGCACCACACACTTTGCTGCAAGTAATCGAGAAGTAACAGAGCCAAATCCAAGCTCACCCCTGAATCCTCACAATGACTTCCCCAGCGCTGCAGCCTCCTCGGCACTGTCTCAGTCCAGAAGCTTCCACTAATTGTAACATCAGCCAGTTTCTTGCATGCAACAAAGTTTAAAACAGGAAAAAGAGAAGTGAATTTGCCCTGGGTACTCTGGTCAGCTACTACTGGCTCACCCAAATTAGCTTGGCCTTTAAGTCACAACATATTAGGAACAATATAACTCCTATCTCCTATTTTTTTCCCCTAGGTAGGAATTTTAAAGCTGCTGGGCACTTCACTCCATGCTCTTTACATCTACTAAACATACCCAGGCTCTTTTGAGTTAAGTGGAAGGCTTCAATGGGTTTCTATTCATGGCCACTAGCCATGTCTTCAGAAAACTATACACTCACTAAGGCACAGGTCCCTCTACACAAAGTGCCTCCAAATCGACAGTGAACTCGGTTGAACAGGATAGGTGAAAGAAGGGTTTAAGTTCCAAGGATATGAAGCCTGAAGTCGACATAAGGTGACTTTAATCCCTATATTGAGGATTAAAAGGGCAAAAGACAAGGGCAAAAATGACAAAGGGCAAGGATAACTGTGCTTCAACTGAATATTTTAATAGGGATGGATACAATTAATATATTGTGAGGCAATTAACAATTTTCACGGAAAACTTATTACTTTAGTGAATAAATTATTGTAGGTCAGCTGAACAAAAAGACAAGAATTGATTGAAGATACTGCAAGTCCACTGAAGAACTCTTCCACTGCTGTAGTTGCTATTCTCACTGATATATACCCAAAAAAAAGTATTGTTATGACTCTCATTTCTCCAAAAGTCCCCATTGCAGCATCTGCCCCAAGCTAACAAAGGAGGAAAATCTCAGCCTCCAGGGCAGATCATTCCAATAACTAAGTCAGTAAATGCTTTAGAGTCCATTATCGGGTGGGCAGCTCTTTGGTAAAGGTGCAGCAACAGATTCTTTGCTTTCTGTCAGTGCTCTTGGCTGGTGGATAAAAACACTGAACTTGACCCCTTGGTTGGCTGCTGCCCTCACAAAACCACTGTTGGCCGTCATGGTGATGGCTTTTAAAGAGTCTCCCGTCCCAAAGATGGCTAGAGAACGGCTGTTGATTTTGGAGCTTGCCACCAGTCCCAAGGCACGGTCGGATGGTTGATCTGGCACCACTTTAATTCTTTTCACTAGCAAGGCAGCTCGTTCCCTCTCCCCAGGTCCTCCAAGGGTTTGTAGGATGGACTGGAAGTCTCTAACAGCAGATTCGCAGGCAAAGAGCTCTTTCCCTTCCATGAACTCGTCCAACTGAGGCAAAACTCTCTCACGTCTCTCTTGAGCTGCTTGCTCTGTTAGCACTTTTTCCTTGAAGATGAAGTAGCAGCCACCATAGCTCAGAGCAGAGACATAGGTAATTAAGGTGGTGATGTCCAAGTTAACTCTATTGCACACATTCACTTTGATCTGAGTGGGAAAAGCAATGCTGGCCACCAAATTCTCCCGGTCTACTCTGGTCACCTGCAGGAGTTCAGGGCCTTCTTCATCTGATTCACCAGCACTTTGGTGCTGGGTTGCTGCTGACAGCTCTACCAGGGAGTTCACAGCAACGATGTCTCCCCGCACAGATATTCCCATCTCCTTGAGTCTCTCTGCCATGGGACTGGACACGCTGTTGTAGAAGGCAAAGATGATGTGGGGATTGCTGTACTCCACAGGCTGCTGACGGCTCGCTTGTAGGAAGTCCTCCGCCTGCTCAATGACGCTTTTGTCACCATACTGGCCCCGTCCCAGCCAGATGTTATGCAGGGCCTCGGCCTTCCGGCCGATGGCCTTCACCCACGTGTGCCCTCCGTTGGCGACGACATCAACCACCAGTGTCTGCTTGTCCCCGAACCTGTCCTCATAGGGAAAAACGTGGAGGACACTGACAACATCCTCCAGGTTCTCTGCTGATTGAATAATGGCTTGGAGGTGCGTAAGGTTTGTGCTCTGCAGGTGGGATTGTTTAATGGCCACTTTCCCTGCCTCCACCTTGCGTAAGAAATTTAACTCGGCCTTCAGCTTGCTGCACAGCTTTGCCCCACCTTGTACATCCCCCTTCTGGGACTTGCAAAGGGCTTCGGCTCTCTTGATTAATTCTTTGGCAACTGCGATTCTTTCACAAAGCAGGGACTGCACAGACATGCTGGTAACATTATTCCTGTCAGGGGCAAGCAGAAGAGAAGAGTGTTGCTGCACAGTGAGGAACAATCAGAAGATGTTTTGCAAAGTACATCTATCAGAGCTTTGCAGTACGTTTGGTACAACAGATAGATAGAGCTATTGCAAAGCACGAGCAACAGAAACCCCCGTACCATTCCCAAGATGCTCAGTATCTTTTCAAAATACCTTTGGGGATCCAACCTAGAGCCTCAGAGGACCCAAGTCCTCAACAGCATTCACATCTCTGCAGATATCTTGCAAGATTCTCCTCGGTGCACCTGAACCCTTAGCACAGAGCTAGTCACTAGAGAGATCTCAACTCTCCAAGTTCATGTGCAGAAGTTGCCATTGCACCCTGTTATGCCATAAGCAAATCCCGCCTGTCTTTCCCACCAAGGTTACCATTACAGACTAAAAACTACCTAAAACACCTAAGGCTTCTATAAAACTATAAAGTCTGGCTCTCAGGAGCTATTTTTAACAAAGCATTCAGGAAAATCCTGTATTTTACAGTTGTGAGCAATATAGCCCCTGCAGCTTCGGAGTTACTCAGCAGAATCCCGTGAGTAAGAGAAAATGTTCTGTTCTCTGGTCCACACAAGGAAAATTATATGGTGCGAGGCATCATATAAGTCCAGCCCTTTCCATCTACTTTACTCACTATGTCTCCCTGAGGTAAAAACAGGAATGACTTAATTCTAATAGGCTGGCTTTGAAAAAATGTATTGCTAAATGTATCAGAAGAAAAAAATATCTCCTAAAGCCACCCTAGCCACACATGAACACCTCAGCGGGGAGTCAAAGGGATTCATTTCACTGTACATGTGCACTGTAATTTTTGGCTGAGCTGCGCATCAAGTGACATAGACTGGCATTAAAGGACAAGAGAGACACAAGGCTCCAGCTTAACCTGAGTGAGAGTATAAAGTCCAGGGATTAAAAAACGCTTTGCAGGTACAACTTATGAACCTGGATTTGTCAGGTAGCTGAATCCACATCTGCATTACGTGTGAATTCGGGTACCCTGCACTAGGTCCTACTGGCACCATCAAGACTTAACCCCAACAACACACGGGCAAACCTGACACAAAGCTCTTAAACTGGAGCAAACCCGAAACCCCAAGCACTTGGTTTACAACACATTAATTGCAAACGTGAGGTGGTTTCACTCTTAAACTAGAAGCTGCCAGACTGAGTCCCCCTAAAGAGATTTTTATTTTTGTTTCTAAGCCTTGGGAGGTGCCTCGGGGCCTGCGGGCTCGTCGGGGCTCCCTTGCAGCGCCGGGGCGCTCTGCCCGCCCGCACGGGGCCCAGCCCGCGGCCGCCATATCGCGTCCCCCAGCCCGCCCCGCGCCGCCATTACAGGATCCCCCCCGCCGCAGCCCCTCCGCCGGCGCCCCCGCCCCGTTCACGTGGCGGCGGCGGCGCCATCTTGAGTGAGGGCAGGGCGCCCTCAGCGCTGCCCCCGGCCCCGCTCGGCGGCGCCCGCTCCCGCTCCCGGCCCCGGCTCCCCCGGCCCGGCCGAACCGCTCACGGGGCTCCCCGCTGCCTCCCCGCACCGGGGCGCGGCGGCCGCTACTCACACGCTGGCACCGTGGGGCGGCGGCAGGAGGCGGCCCAGCCCGGCCCGGCCCGCGGCGCCTCCCCCGAGCTCCGGGCGGGGACAGCAGCGGCCGCGGCCCGGCCCCGAGCGCCCCGCTCGCCCCTCGGACACGTTCTTAGTCTTTGAGGGGGCTCTCCCCCCAAAATAATAACTTTTCTGAAATCCCAGGGGCCTAGAAGGGCAAAAGAATGACAACAGACGAACTGCTTTTACCACAGAAGGCACCTAAGCTAGTGCAACACTTAGTCTTTTCTAGAACAGCTATCTCCATTTTTTATTCACTAAAGTTAATATTTATAGATCACAAAAGTTCACTGAAGATGTAGCAGTATTCAAGTTGCATTCTGTTTTTCTGAACGATTCAAAGCCTGGATGAAAGTTGTTACAGTCTAAACCTTGCCCATTCTGTTTCCAGTTGTTAATTCTCACTACCAGAGCAATCAGTGCAGTTTTGGGAGAAAATACTGAGAAATGATGTGGAGTGAGTCTTAAGGAATCATTTTATTTCCAGCATTGTCAAATAAAACTCCAGGTCATCCCTACAAAGTCCTACTTGCATAAGGGTAACATAAAAGGAAATCAGACGTACAAGAGAACAGATCTAGCAAGTTTATATGTAATTTTCTGCAGACTGACTCATAGGATGTATTTTTCTTTACAGCTGGTTATCACTTAGTCTGCCAGGCCACTACCATCTTGGCTCATTCTTACATAGAAGTCATCTGGCTCTCGTTCCCAGCTTCCTTTTCATTATCAACGTTTAAAAAGACAGCTTCAAAAACCTATCAGAAAATCTGCAAACCATTACTAAATAGCTACAGACCAGATTTCTGATAACAAAAAGTATATTATGTATTTATGCTCGTTCTTCAGTTCCTTTTGTAAAGTTTTATATTTCTACAGAAGCTTAAAGACATTAACACAAGAAATATAAACACTATTGAGGATTTAGATCTGTACCTGTACAAATTGTGATGTGGAGGCAGAGTGCTCCTTACATTAACTTCACCTTTCAAGTTATCTTTCAAGAATGGAAAATAATTTATCATAATTCAACAGATACAATCACTGACTGCATTAAAGATGCCCATTTGGCTTTGTACATGCTATTCACTTTTACCCATGTGGGTAAAAGCATTTGGTTTCGAGACGGTAGCAACTTATGTTGCTTTCATTATTTCTGGGGAAAAAGACACAAACAGAAACATTCCCAGGGCAATGAAAACCACCCAAGTAAGAGAAAACACATATCCCTTGCAGACATAAGTCTAAGACCCCAGCTCCTTCAAGAGCTGAGCTGAAGTAAACCACAGCTTATATCCCATATGGATGACTCTCTTCTGCCTCTTTGTGAGAGTACCCGATGTTTTACAAAGTAACCCACTTTTCTAAGTTACTTTAAATAGTATTTAAACAGAATTGCAAGAGAAAAAAATACCTTGTCCACTAACAATTTTAAATAATTCTTTTAACAGAGTATCTAACATCACTTTACTATGGCTGATCCAGGCGAGGAAAAATCTGTTTAATAACAAAAACAGTGAAACCTCAACTTTATGTAGATAAACAAGGTATGATTACAAAAAGACACGCAGACATCGTCCCCCAAAAGTGTCCTTCAAATTTTATTCTTTAGCCTTTATATTATAACTTTACATTTTGTACAGTGTTTTGTGTACAAAGATTCCATGTATCAAGGGAAAGAATTAAATGTAGTAAGATTCAATGTATTACAATATTAGGACTTTTCCATTTGCACCCATGATATTTAAAAAAATCTGTCAGACAAACCAAGTAGAAATAAGTATGCAAAACTGCAAACAAAAACATTTAAGTGGCTAAAATTAAAAAGATCTGTGTGAATTCACATAGTCTTGCTTGATTTTACTAGGCTATTGCAGCCAAGTAGTCTTTAACCTCAGTTGGAGTGAGCCTTCTAAAACCAGCTTCATTGCAGATGCCAACTTCAATGTTGTCTTCTGTCATTTGCCCTTCAAAACTTTCCTATAAGGAAAGAGAGTTCAGGGAATAGTATTAGTGATCTGAGATCCTGTGATTTCTTACTATCATCATTTAATGACAGTAGGAAACGTATTTCTTTAATATTTTGCTAACCTTTAGTGTTAAGATAGCTGTGTGAATGGCATCTTCAAGTTCCAAATCTTCATTGTATCTGTGAAAAGATCTCATGTTTCAGCCAATAAGCATAGATATTTCAAAACTATAGGAATCTTCAAGTTTCAAAACACAAGCAGTGCTAAGATCTTTTTTTCCTACAAGTATCACTGATAAGCACTGATTATTAATATTCAAATAAACACTTTGTACATGTGAAGTATTTCACCCCTTTTCCTACTGATAAGAACAAAATATCTGTGTTGAATACACTGTGTACTGCGCTGAGATAACTCTCCATGAATACAAAAGCTGGAATTTCCTTTCAACAAGGTAAATTTCCTGTGTGTTAACATTCAACACTTCTATCTTCCTTAAAGTATTTTAAAACTTTGTTCTGATCTTTTTAAGGTATACATTTTTGCCTGGCTACTCTACATGGATCCTGAACAAAAGAATTATTGTTTCAGACATATATTAAACATTACCTTTTCTCAAGGAATGTCTTCCCATTGACATAATTTTTTCCCATTGCTGTTGCTTTCCAGGCAAAGTAAGCTCCCTGTAAAAACAACAATATATTGATACATTGAATTGTCCTGAGTAACTTGGTCAAACGCTATCTTTGTAAAAAGTACAAGTAATATACTGGAAATATTGAATTTCTTGGGAACATATGAACTCTTCTGAATCACAGACTGATTAAATATGTGAATCTATACTGCGAAGATACCCAAAACATTTGTTCATCTCCAGTTTTCACAATCCAACTACTTTGAAAGGTGAATTTAGTACATCACTGGCGTACCCCTAATTTGGGATTTCTTAGACAGAAAACATTTTTGCCTTCAAGAATACACATACTTGGTTCTTTCATAAAGCCTGGAATGCATTTTTATTTCTGTAGTTACAAATCACTTAGTTATTTAGCTAATAATAAGGCTGTTTAGCCATCTGTCTTATTCTGAAGTGAGGACCACCAACAGTTCTAAGCATCAACCAGGATGCTTCTCGGAAGGCATTTTCATATTGCTTTTTACCTAGGAACATCTGTCAGTAATTAAAATTTCTGAAACTTTCCAAGAACCATGACAGTCACTCATTCTTTATTTGATGAGAAGTGCTGTAGCTAACATAGGAATCCCAAGTAGGTTTTATTAGATGTGCAGTGCTACTATAACAAGTTTACTCAAATTAGCCGCTGTGATCACTAAAGTGGAAAGCAGGTTTGCTGCATTTCATAATGCAACCAATTGTGCCCCAATTTCCATGCAGGTTAAGGAACACTGCTTGAGTGACACAAGCCTATCCTGGCTCGTGAGCTTAATGCCAAATTCTTCCTGCTACTGCAACTAGGTAGAGAGGAAGGAAAAAAGGGGGTGATCTCTCTCTGCAAAAACTGCCACCTCTTAAAAGCAGTGCAGAAACAGGCAGGCCCTGTATTAGAAGGTGCTATCCACTTCCTATGGTTCCTTGACACGGCAGCCAAATATCCAGGCTTGCTCCCAGCACCCACTGAACCAGCTCCTCTGACCCGAGTAGGGATTTTTGTGAAGGGATTTTGTTCTTGCCCTTGCAGTCTTCCAGGGGCGTTTATGAAGTTTCAGGTGTTTTATAAGAGCAGCAGAGTTTCCAAGCGCTGAATACTTACAGACGGATCCGACTGAAATAAATAGGGCCGCCCCTCATTCCAACCGCATATTAGCAGCGACACCCCGAACGGGCGAACACCCCTGGAGCAAAACGTGAACACAGACACGACATCAAAGCAGCTCTGAAACACGGGTGGCACCCCCAAAGCCGAATTATTTTGCACGTGTTCATCTTCCCCAAAGGCCTCCCAGGGGCTCAGAGCTGCTATCAGGAACGACTACTCAAGCACCACCACGAGAGCCTGCTGGCTTCTCCAACGTGTATTTCCCCCTCAACTCATTAACAGTGCGTTTTGCCCACTGCCAGACAGCGGTCTCCCCACTGTCCTACTTTCCATGGGCATCCTCCATTCAGGAAATTTAACTGCTTTTTTTGGACTACAAACTTTTAATCACTGGCTGGTTGTGGTACCTTGGGTGTAAGCAACAGAGTCTTTCTAAGCCCCTGCACAGGGCTGCAAGCTGCGTACCCGGACTGCGTGTACTCCTGCATCACGGAGGCGATCCTCTGCACCAGCTGCGCCGTGGGGATGGGCTCGTGGTACACCAGGTAGTACTGCTGGGCCAGCTTCCGAGCTCTGTGCACAAGCACCCTACCACAAAGGGAAAAACAGCAGGTGAAAACCAAAAACAAGCAAAACACACCATTAATTAATATTCGTTACAATAAATACTACAGGAGGAAATCACACATCTGGCCTAACATTGATTTAAGAAAATATACACTTCACTAGGATATCTTTATCAATTCAGTAACAGCTAAAGCACTTAAACTGAAACTAGGCATACAGCTGTTCATGTGCTATTCCCTTTTCAGATTTTTTTAAGGTTTTGAGTATGTCAATAAAAACTTAAACCCGAACAAGAATTCAATATACTGATAGTATACGCACTGTAACATTATTATGCCGTACTCTTAAGAAACAGCTAGTTACTGTATTGATTAGCTTCTTCACTTCTTAAATGTAAGCATGTCTAAATGACAAGAGAGCCAAACTTTCAAATACCTGTAATCTGGACCCATACCACTATACACTAAACCTATATGTTTGGTAATTGGTTCTACTTTGTGGACACTCCTTTCATCGTAAAGAATGGATTTCTGCTTCTTCTCAGTTGCCAACACCACTCCATTTGCAGCTGGAAAAGAAAAAACGTGTTTTCCATATTAAAATAATATCCTTATCAAAAATAATAATAAAATAATTTCCATGTCAAAAGCAAGTGAAAACTGAAAAAGAATCTTGCTTCTTCTTTATCTTACAGGCCCTTCAGATTTATAGTGATGTTAAAGAGTGATCCTTTGATGAACTTTCCAGCACATCACATCTCATTTTAAATAAATGCATGCTCTGATAGTGACATTTTTAAACATTCTGAAGCATATCTTAATACCTGACCCATGCAAATATCTTTATGAGCAATTTCCATATATATAGACACAAAGCTGGAGTCCTTTACTTAAGAAAGAGAAAGCCTCAAAATGAAAGATATTATTTCTACCACTTGCGTGTCTCTCAAATTGCCCTAGGAAAAGATCTATGCTCCCTTGCTAAAATTACTGAAGAGTAGAAAAAAAAAGACAATATTAAAGCCATTGAAACATGTAAAATTGTACTAAGAAAGAAGGAAGTTTGGAATGTTACAGGAGATGAAGAAATACCCAGTAAGTAGTTCAAACTGTTCTAGTTTTCTCACTTGATATTGAGGCTCCAGAACCTTTCACTGAATGTACCTTTAATTCCAACGGATGGAGCTCCTGCAGCAACCGCAGCCAAGGCGTATTCGATCTGAACAAGTTTTCCAGAAGGACTAAAAAAGAAAATGAAAAATGTTAAATGCCATAAATGCAAGCCACAAAATAATTCTAATATAAATCATTAAAATTAATTAGAATTAAAAATATTTCTAATAATTCTCTATTGCAGTAATCTGATCCTAACTTGACTACAAGCCTGAGGAATGCTAAAGTGCCTTGGATGGGGAGTAGGGATTGGGATGCAGGTTGCAGGAGGACAAGTCCCTTCTCCAACCTCTAATGCTCTAAACAAGCTTTCCTCCCAGTGGGGAATTGTTCAGAACACGTAATGAATTTCTGGGAAACACAACAAAAAGCTCCCAAATTTAAGTACTTAAATTATATTTTGCAGTTTGCAAGAGGTTTCAAGACAAGGAGGCTCAATCTCAAGCCAAACACAGCTACTTTCTCTGACAGGGGAGCACACACCAGGTCAGGGCGCCACACGGAGCAGGTTCTGCTTTCCAGCTGCCCCTGCCCTGTCTCTAAATGATCTACATTGTGTCAGTAACGAACGCAGACTCGTCAGCAGCGATGGGAGGCTGTCCACATCTCCATCCCTAGGGAAGAGGGCAGCGGGGAGCGAGTGAACACAAAGGATTTGGGAAAGGGGGGGTCTCTCCTCTGGGTTGTACTCAGGGCACTCTGGTTTTAGCGGATACAGAAGTACAAAGTCACGTAGCTCTGTACTTGGTGTAAGTAAAGAATAAAGCAAGCAATAAATCATACAGCTTTCTGTACACAAAGTAAATGTGGAGAGCAAATTAAGAATTCCAACTACTCCATTATGGATTTCCAACACACAGAGCAAGACAGCTTCCTGTGCAGCTAAAATACAGAGAGCACTTGCAGAATGTTTTAGAACAAATACAAAAACAAATGATGTTTAGGATAAAGGGAAGGGGAAAGAACAACTACTTGTATTTTCTTCTGTGCGAGTATGAAGTCAAGCAGCTTTCAGAGCTAAGGACATGAAGTGCTTCTGTAAATAACACACACAAAAATGTAACTGCTTTAGGAAACAACTTCCGAAAGCCAGTGAAGACTTCAACCTGACAAAGATTCACCTCTCAGTATTAAATTTAAAGCCACTTCATTGGCTTAATTGCAACAAGACCTTAATAAGCTATTTTGCAACTACCCAGAGCTACCTTCCTCCAAGACGAAGTGGGCACTTTGCCAGAAGCAGCACAGCAATCCCTGCTTCCAGTTTCTTTTTTGGCATGTTTACGGTCTAGTACCAAGCTTTTTTTCTAGGGCCAAGCTTTTTTCGGTGGTGGCCAGTGATAGGACAAGGGGGAATGGGTGTAAGCTGAAGCACAGGAGGTTCCAC
>JAUBOD010001026.1:421953-451818 GCA_032353885.1 Nothura maculosa
GACCGCCCCGCCGGTCACCGCGCGCCCGCGGCCCCTGCCCCGGGCCCCGCGGCCCCGGCCCGCGCCGGCCGCTCCCGCCGCCCGCACCTGAACGTCGTCAGCGAGAAGCTGTAGCCGCGCTCCGCCATCTTGGACGCAGCCCCGCTCCGCTGCCTCTGCGCACGCGCTGCCGCCGCGGCTGCCCCGCCCCTTCCGGCGGGAGGTGTGAGGCGGCCGGCGCGCTGATTGGCGGAGGGAGAGCGCGATCGGAGGAGAGGGGCTCGCTGCTGCATGCTGGGAGTTCTGCTCCCTTCCCCTTCCTCCGGGAATGCTGGGACTTGAAGTCCCAGACGCCCTCCTCGCCGCGCTGCGGGTGTGTCAAGGCACTCGTTCTCCCAGCAGGCGCAGCGGCGGCGGCGCATGCCCAGTGGCGCTGTGCCCGCGCGCCGCCCGTCCCTGCGCGCTCTCCGCGGCGCCATGGCGGCGCTGCTGGTGTTCCCGTGGCCGCTGCCGCCGCTGCGCGCTCTGCTCCGCCGCTGCTGGGGGCGGCTGGAGCGCGGGCTGCTGCCCCGCCGCGACCCGCCCTGGGGTGCGTACGTGCGGGGGGCGGTTCGTTTTCCGTTAACGGCTGATGGGGGAGGCGCCGTTAACGGAAAGCCGGGTCCCCCGTAACGTGACCCGTCCTGTCTTCCCGCAGGGCCAGCCCTGGCCGTGCAGGCGCCGGTGGCGCTTCCCGAGGCGGCGGGCGACGCCGGCGAGGAGCGCGGCCTGTGGGAGGGCGTCCTGTGGATGGCGGCGCCCAAGAAGCGGCGCTCCATAGAGGTGAACCGCTGCCGCCGCAGGGACCCGCGCAAGCTCATTCAAGTCAAGGTAACGGCGGCGTGGCCTCGCCTTCCCCCCGTGGCATCCCGAAGCCAAATCTATTCCCATGGTTTTTAATTTCCCCAGTTTTCGAGATTCAGCTAGTGGTTGTTACAGACCCAAGCAGCTCCTTGGAATGTGTTGATTCATAGGTGTGTTCAGATAAGTTTAGAAGACGTTGTGCTTTTCAAAACGTATTGCAATGTGTGTTCAAGAAGTGCAGTGACAGGCAGTGGTTAAATAAAAGGGAAGCGTTTTAAAAACCAACCAGCAGTTGGAATAAATGCCAGAGGTTGGTGCTTTCTGTGCAAATGAAAGAGTTTGTAGGTCTGCAGTTTCCCAAGATTGCTAAGGATCAATCATTGAGGTGTTAACTTCATAACCCACTTATCCTGAGAAGCACTTGAGCAGTAGTACACTGAAAAAAAGTTATTTAGACTTTCTGAAAAGATGGTTGAGTTTTTCTTATAATTCACGTACATGTATTATTACTTTGTGATCTTTACCTGGCGTTTCTTCTTTTAAATTGCAGAATTTGCTATTTTCTACTTTCTTTCTTAGAGAAACATAGACGTTTGCCCTGAATGCGGACACGTGAAGCTGAAGCACGTCCTCTGTGGCTACTGCTACGCCAAGGTCAAGGCAGAAACTCGACAGATACGCCGGGAAATCTGGAAGCAGGAAGGGGCGCCCTTTAAAGCTCCCACTGTGGAGACTGTAGTGCTCTATGAGGGAGAGCAGCCCACGGAGAAGGATGAAGGCAAGCGGATCATTGAAAGAGCCAGGAAGCGCCCGTCCTGGTTTGCCCAAAGCTGAGGTTCTAGAAGCAACATAAACCAAAGCAGCTGCAGCCACAAAGATGGGGCTTTGGAAGACCTTGTTGTGGTCACTGCTGATCTGAACCTAGCGACTTTGGGGAAGTTGCTTGAAACATTTTGTTTCAGATCAGACTGCAGCCGTGTTAGTTCCGTAGTGTGGGGTGGGGAATGTCTCTCATTGATACACAGCAGTCACGGTTAAAGAGGAATTGGAATCTACCTGGATTTTGGATATTTGCTTACTGCACGAAGAATAAGATGTATGTTAATGTGATATCGACTGTTTTTGTACATAACTTTTTTTTTTAACAGTGATAAAACATTCACATATCTAAAATAAAGTGTATAAAGATTCATAGGCGGATTGCTTTTTTAAGGTGCTAATTAAAAACAATGTTTTTGAGGTTAAAAAATATGTTTACAAGAAAAGAAGCAGTTACCTGCTTATCTCCCCAACAGTTCCCTGGTAACTTTCGTGGCCTGGATCTCTCTCCAGTGCAGCTGCTTGAGATGCTCAGTGATATTTCTGGGTTGGAGGCAAGTGGTTGTTGCTGCATTGTTTACTCTTCCCTTTGACGTTTCACTGTCTCAGGCTGTATGTTCAGCATTTCTGCTCGTTGCCTGTATATGAAACGTGCCCTGCAAGGGCATGAATACCCTACATGAAGAGGCTGCTTTTTCCTTTTCCAAGCACACTGCAGTTCTTCCATGTAAGAGTGATGGAAAATGTAACAACTGGTGGGCTTGGAACAGGATAAGGAGCAGGGAATGATTCCTGCCTTGGGCATCTGCTGCTGAGAGGGAGGCTCTGCCCTCTGCTGTCCCACAGGATTTATCCCAGTGCCTGTGTGTTTCTTACTTCCTATTTAGAAATGAAGCCAATGAAAGGTGGCAGGCAGGAGGATGCAGACTGGAAGGTCATGTGCCAAAGCAGGATGGGATGAGACAGACAGACTTTGAGGTGAGATCAACTAAGCAATAAGGCCATGAGACTTAGGAAGATTTCCCTCCTACCACCATTTCCCCCCCCCTATTGGTTGATTTTTTTAAATTAATTTTTATATTACTGATTTTTACAATAGTTACGGAGAAAATTAAGTAAAATTAGCTTAGAGCATTGAGAGGCTCATGGGTTAATTTCTTAGACACGCTTTTGTAGGTATTTTTTTAAAGTGAACATCAATTTCTATACATGAATGACAGAGAGCAAGTGGCTTTAGTTAATGGAGTAGTTAGTACAGTTGGCAGCATAGTGAGTTACCTGCCTGAATTACAGTGGCATTATAGCAATGAGGACACTTCACAGCAGCTTTCTTAAGAAACAGTGAATTTAGTCTGAGTTACCACTACTAGTGGTGGCCATCCACTTCATAACCGTAATGTGCTTTTGTGTGCAACTTGGACAGAACAAGTAACCCACTTACGTTTCATACTCTGTTTCTGTGTGTAATACCAGACTGCAAAGTCTGGCATTTGTACTCTTTTAAAAGGAACAAGTAGAAACAATAGAGATATGCTTGATATTTATGTAGAGCTGAGAGCATACCAGAGAAGAAACGATCGTCACTGAATCAAATCATGAGAGTTTTCTTAGATGAATGACTTTTCCTTCAAATGAGAATGAGGAAAGCAAAACTCACTTCCCAGCTTACCTTTGTTAACAGTTACACAGCTGGCATTGCTCACAGACAGCACAACCCTCTTAATCCAGAAAACACTGCATGAAACAGGCATAACCTGTTTGTTACTTGAGATAAGTCCTACTTACATGTAATAAAATAACTTTGTCAGATTATTTTTATCAAAATTAGCATATTCTAGCCTTACTACTGTTCTTTTCTCAATCCAATTCATGTTACATTTATGATCCCAAATTTACAGCACTAACATTTGCAACTGAAAGTCTTTATGAGATATTTGGAAAAAAAAATCACAAAGTGCAGTAATATCTATATAGCTACATACATTTTTTTGAAACTATAAATTGAAACTAGTAAGAAAAGGCAGGATCCTGCAAATGCTGTACTCCAGAACCCATTTGAAAACAAGTATAAATGATTGTATGGCATAGAATTTCCATTTTGGCAGTATGGGAACTTGTCAGTAGCTATCAGAAGACAGACTCCTATGTCTTTTAAAAATTTCATGATTAAATAAAAATTTTATGTCATTTTTCCCTACAAGGAATTATTTTCTTTTCAAATACCCAGGCATTTAAAGCCCAGGTAGAATGTCATGTCCTAAAATAGCAGGAATGTTCATGCTAAATGATGTTGTGTCATATTGAGGTCTGCACAGATATAGGCCATCTCTGACAGTGATGGATTATGATAGCCATAAAGGATATATAGCATTAAGGAAATGTTAATAAAACGTTTCTGCACAAACCGTTCTTTTGTGCAGAACATGTTGAACACGTGTCAGCGAGAGCTCGTGGTAGATTTAAAATATATCACTTTAAAGCACTAGGTGGCAGAGGAGTACCCTGGTCTGGTGAGTGGAGAACCAAAGCTGAAGAGTCAGCGCTGAGGTATAAAACAAGCCAAAGCCAGGCTTTAAAAAATTGCACCCATGTAAGAGAAAGATCTGCAAATAGACTAAATTTGCCCAGCACAAAGGAAAATATGACGATTGCTATGGGACACAAAGCAATCACCTGTAATACATAGTTGTCAGTATGGATTAATACAGTCAGAATTAATGTACAGGCATTCCAATGGATTTCAAGGTTTAATATCCTTCAATTTGTACAGTCAGGAAGATAATTTTGCAAAAAGCAGGGATAAGGTGGAAGAACAGTAAAACCATTTGTTTAAACAAGTAGTTCCTCAGGATGGAAGGGAAGGTTCTGCGTTACTTCAAAGTTTAAAATATTTTCAAAGCACATATATAATGGAGGTGCCTGTATCTTTAGAACTTTTTAAAGTAGCGTTTAACACCATTTCACCTCAGGTGGCTGTAGGCACTGCATAATTAACATGGTGAATGACATTCAATAAATAAAAATTTGCAGACTATTTGCGTAAGTTGTAACTGGCCACATATTTTAAGAATTGGTCCAAAAGAAGGCAAAACAATGACAGAGGTAAGAATGAAGCAGACTGGGCAGCAGGAACAAATCTAGTTTGGTCTAGTCTGGGTATAGACCTTGGATCTTCTGTTGACGTCAGCCAATATTGAGTTTGGCCTAATGGATTGTTGCATTTGATGACAAGTGCTAAGACCTGGCCCTTCTGGGTATATTTAAGTATGTTCTGTGTTTGTTTGCTTGTAGTTTTAATGCAGAGCAGATTGGCATGTGCCTGCAAAAATTCTGTTGGGTACTAATGAGGTTGAGTTTGCAGCTGAAAACTAAGATTGTGTTTGATGAATGTTGTAAATTGGATCTAATCAATTGATGCTTGACAGAACTTAAAGCCACCTGCCTTTCAGTTTCCCCTGCTTGAGGACAATAGACACGTTTAGAAGGAAGACTGTAGGATTGATGTCACATTGAATCTGCTAATTAAACGGGTGAAAAGCAAACCCGAAACTGCTCTGGAGCAGCTTTTGTGGAGTTGCACACTTAGCAAGTGTTGTGAGAGATTTTTCCAAAGATCCAGTCCTGGATCATTTGAAATCTTAGTTTTGTTTTAATAAAGCAGCAAATAACAAGGCTAGGTTATTATTTTGTTTGGTATCATCCCTTTTACATCAGTCCTGGGATTCGGAAAGCTTTTGAGCTATAATTGCATATTCTGTACCAAGTTTACAAACATTTGACTCTATTTCTCTAAAGGGCACAGCCTGTTCTCTGCACAACTTGTTTCTCAAAATACTTATGCTTTTAGTAGTTGCCCTCACTGCACAAGTATATAGAAATATATAGAAATACTGCCTGTCACGTCTCTGGTTTAAGTTTCCTTAATCCTTTAGGTCTCCTAAAAGCACAGGAGGCTCAAGAGGAATGAGGCCCATTAAATGCAGCGTGTGTCGTGCTGCAGGAAGGACACTCAGGCCCCATGTACATGACTGACATAACTCTAGCACCCCTTCCTATCCTAATGCTGTGCTCATGTGGTTTCTCTGCGCAGGCTCATCGGCTTCTCCAGCAACACAGCTTATAGCTCAGTTTTCCATTATGATGTAGCTCTGCAGCATGCTATGGGAAGTATTTCCAGGAGAATGAGGGATTTTGGCGTTTTATAATCTGGGATTAATATTAAATACAAAGAGTAGTGGTTTTAAGGGGCTGTGCTGAGTGGCTTAAGACTCGAAATGGACCAGTCCTGTAGGGAACATTCATTCTGAATGCATTGCCTTCTGAAGTCCCTGCTCGGGCATTGTATGACTGTCCCTGGCCATTCATAATCAGATCAGGCAAAGCAGCTAACATTTTCTGAGGAAAAAACAGGAGGATTTCTCCCAATTAAAAATAACTTAAAGCTGCCCCTCTGAAAGAGGATAAACTCTGCCTTAGTCTTCAAGAAGCCACTGATCTCATTGGGCTTGCTTTTAAGGAAGACAACTGCAATTCTGAGGAAGAGAGGCAGGCAATGTGGCACCAAACTGTAAAAAGAGTTGCTTAAAATCATTACTGTTTATTTTTTTAATTGAAAACAAAGAAGTCAAAATTAAACCTGTCTATTAGTTTTAACTCCCATCATGATGCATCACTTGAGTTTGTGATCCAGCTCTACCATATTCCTTTGAATAATGTAATTTGTGGATGAAGAATGAAATCTGTTACAAGTTGGGAAGAATGCTGATTTGGGACAAAAGCCCCAAACCAGTCCTTCTCAGGGGCTTTTTTTGCTGCCCAGAAGAGATTACAATAAAGGCATTGGAAAAAAAGAAAAAAAAAAGAGGGAATGGAAGAAGGAAAATGAGGGACAGAATAGTGTTATTGAGAGGTGGCAAACAGATACAAAAAGAGCGCCCCTCAGAGTTGCCCCTCAATCAGTGACAAAAGCAGGTACTGAAGCTTATGGCAATAAGAATTTTCACCAGCAGTGACCATTGTTCTAGTTAGGTTAATCTTGATTTGGTTCATTAAACTGCTGCAGAGATGCTGTATATTGGAACACTTGTTAGGGCACAGGTCCATAAGGACCTTTACCTAGAGCTCTACAAGTTTTCACCTTTCATTTGAGAAAGGGAGAAAAAAACTCTTGATTTTTGAGGGAAGTTTCCAAGACTCATTCACTTCTGTTCTACAACACAATGTTTTAACCTATGAGAAGACACATTCTGATCAGTGGGATTATCTGTGAAAAGGAGTATGGCTCAGGTGAACAATGATGGCAGAATCTCTCCTCAGGGAATTTTTCTGTAACACATGAATGTAAGATCAAGTGTTGTTGATGAGTAGGACTTTCTCCTCTGCTCATTAGATTCCTTTGTCCAGATATAAGGTGCCTTCTTTCCCTGCTTTACATTCTAAGCGAAAAAATAAGGAATTAAACAGTCGCATTGTTTAAGAAGAAAATATATAAGAACCAGAGATCATTCAGCAACAAAATATCAATACTGATGTGCCAAGACATCATTTTTTTCAAAGACACCATTTTTTTCATGGAACATTGAAATGTTTTTCCTCTGAGACACTCAGGGCTGAACACAACATGAAGGAAGCGAATTTGTTATCATTTTTGCCCTGTTCTTTCTGATCAAAGAGATGTACTTTACTTTCAAGCCACCAGAGTATATCTTCCTAATCCTGCTGATTTGACGGATGCCGGGATCCCTGAATCCGTCACTTAGACGATATCGCTGTTTATCAGATACAACTGAGAATAGCTGCTCCTGATCAGAAATGATTTAATTTTGGCCTTATTGGTGTCACTAATGGCCGTGATTGCAATGACTGTATCTTCCCAAGAGCACAGACATTAGCATTGTTAATATAATTTTCCAGAATGCTGTCTGTATCAGGAACATAGGCACTTTAAAGAGGAGGGGAAAGATCTTTGACAGATAGCCACATGTGGCTCTAAGAATTGTGAAGGAGTATCTGAGACTTTCATCAGGATCCTTTTCTTTCCAAAGATAAACCCAAAAAGGAAAAATGACGCTTCACTAAGTTTTCATGAAAAGCTTGGCCTGTGTAGTTAAAACGATGAAAGTTCCCTGCTGAATTTAGAGATTTAAAGAGCATTGTCAGGCAGGCTACTCTTTGTGTGTGTTATATTCATGTCCCCACAGATTTCCTCCTACACGTTTGCAGTCACTATTAATCATGGCCAGAAGTAGTTCTTATTAATAGTACAAGCATCAGAAAAAGCCGTAAGAAAAAAAATGAGCTACCAGACTCCCATTTCGACAGTAAAATCCACAGTTACTTTGGTCAAGTCACAGGCATTAACGTTTTGCAGCTGAGCATCTTCCCTTGGGTGGTTACCACAAGCCATGGTCCATGGAGGCCAATAATCAAGGAAAATCACCCCATCTCTCAGTGCCTTTTTTTCCATCTGTGAAATGAGAATAATGCTCATTCCATGACATCCTCATAGAGATTTTGTCTGGAATATTTTTTTCCTGGATCACCTATGCCCTTAGGGTCACTGGAATCCAGAGAGCAGCTTGAACAACAGAAAAGCCAGAAGCGCGGCTTACGCGGGCTCGTTTTTCCCGAGAAAGGCCCTTTTCAAAGTCTTGCCACAGAGGTTGGCCACTGGGCTCGGGTGCTACAGAGGCCAACTCAGCTCCTCAAAAGCTAGAGAGGTCTCCACGATGATCCCCCTTGGCCCCTTAGGCCTGTGTCCCCCTGTGATTGCAGGAAAGTATTTCTTCCACCTTTAGGCCATGAGACACGTCCTTGCAGACTGCATGGAAGGTCTCTGAGGAAGAGTTGTGGAGGATGAGCTTTCCAAATGATTACTAGGAAGCTAAAAGCAGCTACAGAGCCTCACGGACATGACACA
This sequence comes from Nothura maculosa, assembly GCA_032353885.1. Taxonomy (NCBI): domain Eukaryota; kingdom Metazoa; phylum Chordata; class Aves; order Tinamiformes; family Tinamidae; genus Nothura; species Nothura maculosa. The sequence continues at coordinate 430,514 of JAUBOD010001026.1, forward strand.
AAGCACATTTTAGTGTCACTGTACGCAGCCATGTGCAGCACACTTGTGCCTCTGCACGGCCCGTGTCTTTTCTGGGCCCTGCTGCAGTTTCTGAGAGTTGAGGGTCAGCTTTGGCCCTACTTGGTCAGGGACTGTCTGACCTCTCCAGCTCCTGAGGAGCCAGGAGGGAGCAGAGGCAATTCCAAGCTAAAGGCAGCTGAAACTTGCAGCTCTTCTTTTCCTCCCATAAGCCATCACCATCCACAACTGCCGTGGGTTGCAGAAGTTGTCAAGATCCTTGGATCTGTGCTGAGATCGGGACAGAGTACAGCAGGAAGCAGCTCTCCCTCACTCTTGTTTTTTAAGTCCTCACCTCTTCTTTTTGCTCTTACTGGAGAGAAGGTAGATCTGAGATTTTAAAACTTAGGCAATTGGAAATGTACCAGAGCTCTTCCGTCAATCAGATATGACAAAAGTGTGTGGAGTGTTTGATAGACTGGGCAGAAAATTCTGGTCACCATCCGTGAGGCAATTCCTGCTGCCGTCCTTGTATATTTAGACATGGTAGTATAATATGGTCATGCTAAATGTCACTGGGCTGCCCTAGTGCCCTAACACAGGCAGCTTTGGCATTCTTTATTATTTCACTACTCAATCATGGTTTTTTTTTGTCCTCATGTGAAATTTGAAGGAAATACTAATTATGACACCTCTCCTAAAAGAATATTACATTTCATAAAGCCTGAACTTTCTAATGCCCTTCTTTTGCTTTCTGCCTTTGCCCAGGGGACAATGATTTCTATAAATGGTTATTGGTAGGAGCTATTGATCCAAGCAGCTTGGGTTGGGTGAGCTTGGTCCACAATTCCAGCTGACTCACTCCTGGCCTGAAACACTAGGAGTTCTGCATTGGTCCGCTCCTGCTTTAGGAATAAAGGAATTCATGCCGGATGAACAAGGATAAGGCTGTCTGTTCACACTTCCTCCATTTGGGGAGGAAGCAGAATTCCCGCTCTCTTTTCAGGTCTTCTTCCAGTTACATAACTTACCGAGCCAGGAATCAAGAACCGATGAACAACCAGCTGCAAATTACTTCTGGTTTTCAATCCTTAGGACAGTCCTTACAGGCGGAGGGCTCTCAGCTGCCATCATGAACATGAAGATTTCTGTTTGCAGTCGCCTATGGATTGCTGGGATATCCAACCTCTTACTCAATTCCCTCCCTAGTAACCTGCATAGCCTAAAAACATTTCTCAAAGGATGCCAACATTGTGGCCATGGTTTAAACTGAGCCTTTTGTTAAATACTTTTTGGGGCCTTTCTGATTTTTTCTTTCGAGTTTATGTATTTTTTTTGCAGAAAATCCCCTTGCCGAAAAGCAGTGAAGCAGAGCTCGTGCTAAGGGGGATCCTCCCTTTCGCTCGTGAAGGAAAGCTAGAAAACTCCCCAAAACGTGTATCCAGGCTCTCCTTTCTCTGATAAGCTGGAAAAGACAGTGGTAGCACACAGAAGGAGTGCACACTGTAATGCATCCCTCGTTACGCTGAGCCTGTTACGGCTTTGGGTCTTATTTTAGCTGCAGAGGAACTCCAAAGCAGAGGAGGATTATCAGAAAAGCAGCAGCACGGGAATAGAAATAGAGGGGGAGGAGAAATAAACAGCTGGAAAGGGCTCAGCCCTGGCACTCTCTAGGGAGAGTAGAGGTAAGTGCCTTGATCTCTCAGGGTCACGTAAATAGAATGTGTGTTGTTATCTGTGCATCAGTTGTGCACCCCTTCATATCACGTCACGACCAGCCTTGTTTTGATTCACTCGCCATTCAGTGTATCTAGCTGCAATAACTTGCAATTATTTATACATTGGTTTTCATAAAGCCACGAGGAAGACATGTTTTGTAATTAATTAATTTTTAAAATTGTTTCAGAGTATGAGAAGTTCTTTAATTAGCTCGCCACTTTCCCAGAGGGTGAGATTTTTCATATTATTCACACATATTTCATAGATTCTTCTAAGTAGGGGAAAATTTTCTTAAAATGCTTGGAACTGTTATTGGCTAAACAAGTTCTCTAGCAGTGAAATTAATTACTTCGTGGCCTCATTTGGAAATTCTTTTCAAGTGGATGACCTTATCACAAGTTAATAACCAGAAATATGGATCAATACAGGAAGCAGATATGAGAAATTTAACAGCTGAAAGAAAGCCTCAAGAAGGATAGTTAATTATGTCATTAAAAGCTGCCATTTTACTCTCTGCCACTTTGTATAAAATCCGCAATCCATTCTCCCTCTTGCTGTTCATATTCCTTTGTCCCACTGAAGCTGTGAGCCTTGTTTCATTAATTCCATGTCTCTGATCCATTTTTACATGTTACTTCTTCCCATGCTCTTGTGTAAGGATTCCCCTTTTGCATCTTTCTCAACCAAATGAAGCCTTCATCTTTCCCCCTCGAAGGCTCAGGATACCCCAGCGCTTCCCAGGTTTCATCGAATCATAGAATCTCAGAATCCTTAAGGTGGGAAGGGACCTCAGAGATCATCTAGTCCAACCCCCTTCTCCAGCAGGGTCACCCAGAGCAGGGGGCACAGAGCGGCATCCAGGTGGGTTGGAGGGAAGGAGGCTCCACAACCTCCCTGGGCAGCCTGTGCCAGGGCTCTGTCACCCTCACTCTTTCCAAACACAAACCTTCCCTTCGTCCTTCAAGGCCTCACCTTGAAGTGCCTTTGGGGTCTGGTTCAACCTTTTAATGAATAAACAAAATGGCCTCATCTAAACACACAGAAACCCAAAGATTTGCTCAGGAAAGAGTTTAGAAGAGGAGGAGAAAATGGAGGGCAGGGGAGGATAGAGGGCAGCCTTGTGTGTGGGGAGGTGTGAGATGAGGCTCCAGTGGCGCGTCGCTGCCGGCCTCCCGCTGCCATCCGCCACCCGCGCTGCGTTCCCGAGCGCCCCTCCTCACGTGTTCACTCGTGGCTTTCTCTCTTCTACTAAATAATTTAGCTAGGGAGATTAAGCAGCTGCTGACTGAATTATTGAAGGTATAATTAAACTGGCAAGAGCTGAGCAGAGCAGGCGAGCATTTTCTTAGGGGAAAAAAAAATAAAGCTTTCACTATGAAACTAAACGCTGCTCCATGTAGCTGCTACCGAGAGCTTTCTGCCATTGAGCAGCTGGTGCACGAGGGCAGTGTGTGAACTCAGCTAGTCAGGCTTCAGCAGAGCTCCCCAGCTGTTTGGAAGGTGGCCAGCTTGTGGAATAGAGCTCCCTTCTTCCATTCTATTTATATTCTACGGTAGCAGTGGTGCATCCTCGACCAAAGGCAAGGTCCTAACCTTCGGACTATCTGGAGTAAGTGTTGACTTGTGGTGTAAGAAAGCTTATCAGTCTCTTTACTGTAGAGATGAATACAGGAATGAAGCTGCTTCCTGTAGGCCTGGAGTTTGTCTAAGGTAGAGATAAGGGGTGAGTGCCCTTGTCCTACGCGTAAGTGGGTTCTTGTAGGCCGTGGTTTTAGCTTGGACAAAGATACAATTTGGCCTCGTAAGACTAGGCCCTGAAATGAAGAAGCAGCTTTTTCAAAGGCTGAAGGACTTTGGCTAGCCTCAAACCTTTGGATTGCCTTGCCATAGCCTAGGAGGACTTAAGACAGCTGCAGAAGTTGGGTTTGAGAGGGTTTTATTTAGTCTAGGGAGCACTTGCTTTAATTCTGGGGTTTAATCCTTCCAAAGCTGGGAGCCATCTTGTGATGAAGTTGCAATGGACATCACTAATCTTCAAGTAATTTTTAGTTTGTTTGGGACAAAAAGTTGAACTAAAAAATGCATTTTTTTTTTCTGCTTTGCCACCCTATATTTGAGTTTATGGGCACAGGTAACATGACTTGGCATTCCCTATGGAATTTCATTTTTCTTCTACATAATTTTACTGCAGAATTAGGAGTATCTTCATTCTTTCTCCACTAGCTCCAGTGCACAAATAGCCTTCTGTGTTGCAGTGTGACTGAAGCATTCGGTTTGATATCCAAGTATAGCTATTTATTAGGAAAACACTCTGTATTTAGAACCCATCAGGAAGCCTGTGTCATGGGAGGAAGGCAGAAGTGAAAAGACATGAAGTGGAGAAAACTTAATGAAAAGAATGTTTCCAGATTTCAAAAAAAAACACCCAAAAGCAGTTTAAATGCATTAAAATAAATAGGAAGGTATCTACATGGCTGTATATTGCTTTGAAAAGTCACTTTTATTCTCCAGGCACCTCTTTCAGTTTGTTGCTTCAAATTACTTCTTCGGACTCAACTTCTTTGCAGCAGAAGTATCCTAAAGAATATATATGTTCAACCCACATCCTCTTGGGAAAGTGTTGAAGTTCATTTATTTAACAATTATCCCATGGTGTAAGATACGCTAATAATACAGATCTTGATTAAAAAATATCTATTCTTGTCAGAGACAAGTAAAATGCGGGTGAAATGCAGCCCATTCTGTGTTTGTGTGAGTTGCTGAGAAACACGAAGGCAGGTGGCATGGGGAGAAGCTAAGCAATTCCGCCCCCCTGTCCAATAAGACAAACACCTTATTTTATAGCAAGGACTCTAGGAATTTCTTTAAATAGAGAATAAGGTAGAAGAGTAGCACTCATAGATTCTTTAGATCTTTTCTGATCAACAGATCAACAGGAAGAGCTAAAATTGCCTCTGCAGAGGAAAACTGAGTCACAAAAGTCTTGAAAGCCAGGAGGGTTGGCTCTTTCAAGCAATTATTCAGATTTATCGAAGGAACTAAATGATTTCCTCATTGCTTTCTGTTCAGAAATTCTTCTTTTGTGGTGAGCTCATGTTCTGTACCTCTCCAGTTTGAGCAAAAGCAGAGGCCAGGAAGATTTGCGCGGGGCGCTGCACTTGTTTTGTATTGCAGCTAGTTCCTGTACTACTGACCTTCCATCAAAACTAGACTTGACCAAACTTCTTCAGTAAAATTACATGTGAGTCTCGTCTTAGATAACTGCCAAGTGTATCGCAGGTCAAAAGGCTGCCAGACTTGTGAGGAAAGGAAGCGCTCTGGGAATGAGTAGACTTGTGTTGCACTGTGAAGAGTGAGTAAGCCAAAAAAAAAAAACCCCAAAATCTCTGAACTTCTAAATGAAACAGCATGAGATAAAGTTGAAGACAGGTACCAAAAGAGACTCAGGTCATTTCCCACTGAGCCGAGCTCATATTGAGCAGTGCTGCTGGTGTGGGATGGTGACAGCAGTGAAGCACCTCCCTATTTTCCTCAGAATGGGATGTAAGCACCCCAAGCTTGCACCTCGATGGGATGTAAGCACCCCAAGCATGATTGCCAAAGATGATGTGGTGGCAACTTTGCAGGGGCTGTGCAGCATTTTGAGGGGGACGCCTGCAAGAAGCAGCAGCTGTCACTGAGAAGCCAGCAGAGCTGGAGCAAGGTTCGTGTTGAGGCCAGTGACAGGCGTTAGTCTGCACCATGGAGAGCTCTGCCTGTTGCTGAGCCTGTCGCGAGGCCTCCAGCTTCCTCAAGGCACTTTTACAGCATAGGTCATCCTTAGGCTGCCAGCACAACTGTACTTGGGGTAGAACAAACTGCGAGTGGCAGTGTGTGATTTTACAGGTTATACTGCTTGATTCCAGCTTGGATTCCTTGCCCACTTCCCTGTCTCTACTACTATCTCCTTGCTCTGCTCTGATGCCACCAAATAATAAATGAATAAATAAAAACACCACAAAACTTGCTTCCTGACAAGAGATCTCAGTTAGCTTTCTGCCACCAGGCACACTACTACTGTGTCTGCTCCTTGCTGGTTCACTCAGGAGGATTTTTTGCATTTTCCAAGAGATAGAATAGCAAAGGTTGGAAATGCCTGAGATTCATTTAATATGGAGCTGGATTCATAATAGACTGGGTTGAGGCACAGGGAAAGGGGCCATCCTGTTGGGAGGACCAAGTCAGTAGATTAAAATGCTTTATGGAAAACCCAACTGCTTTACTCTTTGGCATCTGAAAAGGCACATGCTCCAGTTCTGCTTCCCAGGACGCGGCCTCTCAGAAGCCCTTCTTGCAAGAAGCTCTGTAGTGGGCTCTGCTTTCCCTGTGTCTGCAGAGCTACTAGCAAGGAAGGGAAGTAAGCACGAGAGTGAATTTTTTAGTGCTGCTTTTGTGTTCTGCAGACTGTAAAGGGAGTAAGAGGTGGTGGGGATGACCACCTCACATGCAAGGGGAGAAGTCTCTCGACTGGCTCCCACAGGCCTGAGAGAATCACGTTTTAGTCACCTCTGACAGAAACCAACAAATGAAAAGGCATATTCAGATAAGAACATGCTTTGAACCCAAAATTATAAATTCCACAGGGAGGCTTGGATACCCTGTCCCTCCCCTAGGGGAAAAAAATAAAGCAGCAGAGAGCAGACCTCGAAGCCAGGGTGACTTTCATACTAAGTAGAAACAAGTTCTTAGATCACAGAAAGTGAATTTCATTTCAAAACATTTTTATTCTCAAAAGAGGAAATAAGAGATCCTTTTCATTTATACCCTAATATCCAAGATGCTCTTTCTGCTACATCCATTTTGTGAGATGCTTCCAAAAATGTTAATTCAACCCCCAAATAATAATAATAATAATAATAATAATAATAATAATAATAATAATAAAAACATAAATATAAACATAAACATAAATATAAATATAAATAAATATAATTAATTAATAAATAATTATTATTATTATTATTATTATTATTTTCTTTAGGGAATCAGAAAAAGAAGAAGCTACCACCTCTCCTTCTCTTTCCCTGCTCCTTGAAGATATAGGATGGGTGCGAATTTAGAGCATATCGCTTCATCTCTGCTCTCCCCTTTCTTGCAGCAATATTTTTAAGTCTTAGGTCTCCACTGAGGTTTTGTTCTGTTTTTAAAAGATAGAAAAAGGAAAAAACAAAATACAGCTTCCAGCCAGACCTCTTTCAGTCCGCCAAGGTAGATCTCATGCACATTCAGTGAACTTTTCCCACAGGTGCCAGCATCATGAAAACTCAGAAATGCAAAATCAAAACAACTGAGCCACTTACTTGTACGGCTTGCATGGAAAATTGACCTTCTTTGGAAGTAGGATGGAGAGGGAGGGGGAAGTGGGGGGCAAAAAAGGAAAAGACATTTTTGCTTCGAAATGTATGTTGTCAGATTTTAGATGTGCAAAGATGTGGAGGCAACATGATTGTTTGAAGTTCTTTTTTAATAATTTATCAATTTATCATGCTTTGTGTTGGGAAAGGAAAAAAATATTTTTCTGGAAGAAAAACAGAATAATGTGTGCATCTATTAATTACGGGATTTACATGAGGCCTTCTCTACTGAAGTCTTGTGCATGTCCCAGGAAAATACCCAGCAGTGGTGCCGGGCTCCCTCTCACAAGATTCTCACCAACATTGCTTAATTTGGGCTGGCGGCAGTCCCAAATTGGCACCCAAGTTGGGTTGGAAACCAGCTCATTTTCAAGGCCAAGCAGCCGGTGACATTTGCACTGAAGCAGCCAACAAAAGTGCCATTTTGTGCTATAATGGCCAAAAATTGCCATTATGGCAAAGTTTATATGATACTGGCTGATCTGCTTGGACATAAGGCATGGCTTTGGTCCAGCTCAGCCACCAGGGGCTTGACCTCCAGCATGGCTGGCTGGAATAATGAATGAAGCCACTGCCTTTAATGTGGCTTGCTTCCCATGCCCTGCTCATTTCCGTGTTACCACATGGAATGGGCGTCCCTGCTGGAGCAGGAGGTTGTACTAGATGGTCTCTAAAGGTCCCTTCCAACCTCAGCCATTCTGTGATTCTGTGATTCCTTGCATTACCTGCCTTTGGATTTGCATTTACGTCAAGGTGCTCCCAATTTCAGTCTTCATCTTGCATTTTGTAAGGTATTTGTATAGAGTCCCATTGAAGTTAACCAAGGAGGTGAATCTTTGATTAGCTTGAAGAGGCAGGGGGAGCTGCCCACATAGACCTTGATGTTTTACTCCCTATCCCATGGGTGCCTGGGGGCATTAGCTGGTGCAGATGAATAACCAATCGTGCAAAAATTACATAGTTACCAGAAATAATAGAAAGCTCTTTCTTTGGAAGGCTCTGTTTGCAGATCCCTAGGAGCCCTGACACCCTGAGGAGTTCTGGGCAGTGTAATTCCATGGGCTGCAGGGCTGCCTCTGCCTCACACACATGGCAGCCGCGCACATGGGGACTCCTGTGCCTGGCTGATGCCTCACACGTGTTCCGGATAGACTGGAAAACTCAAATTCCACTTGTAAACCCTGCCTCACGTACCAAAACATGCTCCAGGGCGAGGGCAGCCCCTCACTTGCTCCATCCCTGAAGGCCGACGACGCTCCCAGCCCACCAGCGGCCCTGGCGCTCCCTGTGCGGCTTCAAGCTGCCCATGATGGGAATTGCAGCATCCAACACACCCAGCAGCACAGCTGGACAGGGCCTGGGCCTCCAGGTGCCTCCCTGGCTCCCTCCGGGCGGCCGCGGCCCCTCCCGATGAGGACACGGCCCCTCACGATGAGGACACGGCCCCCTGCGCCTCAGCGGAGCTCCGGGCCTCAGCAGCAGGCCCAGGTTTCCCAAGGGAGCAGGAGTCCCCACAGCCATTGGGGAGAACATGCTGCAGAAAGCAGCTTAGCCCCTCATCCTTAGCATCCCGGTCCCTGAAGCCTGAAGCTGCACTGGAATGAAGAGAGAGGCGCTGCTTTAATAAATGATGAGGAGCGGCCTGATGCAACGCACAGCTCCTTAATAGTATTTGGCAGTGCTACTGCTTGTGATGATACCCTTAATGCATTTGCTACTGAATAAGTAATGGATTTGCCTGATGCGAATGTGTGATCTGCTGAACTCATTTTTCTTGAATATTGAGGCATTTGCCTTCAGATAGTGAGGCTATTTTTGCTGAAATGATCAATCTTCAGCCCTATATTTCTTTTGTTTTATATTAACTGCCTTAGTGTTATTTGTTTTCAAGAAGAAAACTTAGTCCGTGATCCAGAAAAGCATTTGTTTAATGTTAAGCACAGGCAAAGTTGCATCAAATAATTTGCTTAATGTTAAGCACAAGCAAAGTCACATCAATTCTTACTGATATTTACGTATGTTCAAGGGCTGTGCTGGATCCGTGCACATCAGGCTGGCTAGTGTGAGAGGAGACCTTCTTTTTTGTTGGTGCAATCATTTTTTCTTGACTCTATATTATAGAGGAAATTTAGGTCCTTGTGGAAATTAGGGTCTGCATCATCCATCTTTTATGTTCTGCAAACAACTAGCTCCCCTTGAGCATGCATCAAGAGTCTGCTCTCTGAGTAAGCTTTATTCCAGCAATCGGCCGGAGGAGGAGTTGGTGTTGAATCTACTCCTTGTAGCTACTAGGTCATCAGCTGGAATATTCATGTGTACAGAAGACCTCAGATGATTGAAACCTTTCTCCGTCTGAAAAACCGGGCTTGCATCTCCCAAGGTGCAAGACTCTGCACTAATTCCTCAAGCTTTCCAGGAGAGCGTCCCAAAGCAGTGAGTAAAGGAAATGCCAGTGTACTCTGCGCTTGGAGCAGAGGTGCCTGGAGAGGTCACCTCCTCGTTTGAGCCCTTCAGGTGTAATATGCAGGTTCACAGTATTTCATAGGTCCTCATGGACCCTCGACTTGTTCTGCCTACCTGGTTCCTCAGTGCTGAGACACCTACCTAAACACTGGGGCTTAAGGTGTAAAGGCATCGGAGCCATCGGTGAGTAAATTCACTGGGTCTTGGAAGCAATCCACCCGCGTTACTGTCATACTTCATTGCCCTGCCTCTTTCTTGGCCTTATGGTGAGGCAACATATATTGGCCTGTGACTCTCCCCCTTGCTACGCTTCTCTCAATAGCCGAGGCACTCTAATTGCAGCGTACAGCGCTGCTGTAACGTGTCACCAGGCTCCTGCCTGCTTAGGTGTCACCTCAGGACTGGCTTTGTGAATGTTAGGCTTATCTCCGTGTGTATACCTAAGCATCTCAAGCATTTTAGGAAGGCAGCTTTCCCTCTTTTGACCCCTATTACTCTTTCTTTCAGCATCAAGGAGGGCTCTTTAAGTGAGAAATATAGTTGTTTGCATTGTACAAGTTTCGTGTGTGCTAAAGTCAGTCTTAAGAGTCAGGAAAGTTCTGGTTCCTTGCTTAAAACCCTAGATAGAACTAGACAAATCTCTTTGATTCTGTGGTCTTATGTTTCTCTTTCATGTTGGAGCTGACTGATGTCTACAAGGAGATGTGTTCAGCTAACTTGGCTTCTCAAAGTCGGCGAGGGAGATGCTCAGGCTCCATATAAAAGTGCATCCCATTTGCCTGCTGATGAATTATTCAGAGCTGGGCTATTTCTGGAAGCTGTCAGCGCGCTTCACTCTGCTGCTTTGAAGGGAGCACTGAAGGAATCCATGTAGAGTGACCAACCAGGAGTTAAAATTTATTGTTAATAGTTTGGTTGTCTTCTGCTCAGTGTTCGGCAGCCCTCAGAGACCCTGCTTGTTACTATATATAAAGCACAGGCTGCCAAGGTAACGGTTCTTCTTCATTTGGCTGGCTAAGGGAGCCATTTTTTATTTTACTTCTTTAAATCTGTGTTATTAAGGCTTGTGTGACTATTTGGGCTCCCAGCACAGCCAGCTTTTACGCTTCTGTTGCTGTCACTTGATGTGATATTTGTACTCCAAGGTGGATTTCACATAGTAACACTGGAAGCTGCCACACACTGTGCCAGCACAGGCATGTGGGTAGGAAAACATAGGTGGAGAGGCTGAAACTACCTTTTTTTGGTGATGGTGGCCTGCTTTAAACAAGTCAGTTTAAAGCATTATAGAACTTACTATGGGGTGATATAGTAGTCATTTATTTTGGCTGCATGTGCTTGAAAAGGATCCCAAAGATAAAAGTGTTCTTCAATATTTGCCTTTTTATTAGAAGAGTCACAAAGTATATACTAAAGTATGCAGTGATCATCAGGTTGCTTTGCAAAAGGGACTGGGAGATGTTTGGCAATGATTAATCAATGGATTTCTGGGAGCGTTCAGTATCTCAGGTTTGAGGAGAGGTCACCCAGGCCTGCGAAGGGGATGGGTAAGAGTCTCATCCAAAGACAACTGAGGTCACAGGAAATGCTTCCAGCAGCTTCTCTGGGCTTGCATGAGGCCAAATGATTTGTCCAGAGCAGAGCAAAGGACAGAGAGAATTGCTCAGATTCCCTGTTATTACTTTCTGGTGACTAGACATCTCCCTTCTGTGCTTGCTGATAGTAAAATGATGATGTTGGAGTGACTATTACCTCAAAGGAAGGTCATCTTACCCTTTTAAAATAAGCCCACGTTTTGTGGAAAGGCACATAACAATAATAACCTTTCCCTGGACTGAAATTCAGTCTGAGGACAACCTTAGATTAGCATAGCCATTTCCCCCCAAGTTAAAGAATGCCAAAAAAGCACTTCTGTGGTTTTGCATTATGTGCTTAGTACTTCTCTCAAATGGCATAAAGTAACTTTGAAAATGTAATTGATAGCACAATTGAAATCAGCTTCTCTACATTGAAAGAATGCAGCAGATGGAGCTGGAATATTTCACGCCGAGGCGTCTGCCCACGAGGTGGAGGTGCCCACGGGCTGCAGACTGGAGCTGCCGGCCGCTCCTCCTCCTTAGGCAGCTCCTGCAGCGACTTTCCACCCTCCCTGCTGACACGCAGCCCTCGCTGGGGTCTTTGTTGTGTTTTGGTGGGGCTATTTGAGTGGTTCTCCCTTACAGGCCTTTGTAGGGCTTGCTGGCTTCCAGTTTAGGCAAAGGACAGGACGAAAACTTCAGCCTTTTCTTCCTGGCTCTTCCACTGGCAATTCCTGTGCCTTTTGTTTCCAGACACGAGGCCCTCAAGGTGGTGGCCACAGGAGCTGGGTCGGGCCGTGCTGACCAGAAAGGTTCCTGTGCCCTGCAGCGGCTGCTGGAGCAGATCCTGGCCGAGTGGTCGGGTTTGGCTCTATTTCCAAGCTTTCCAACAGAAAGCAGGACACTTGTTTCTTTGCCTGTGTGCAGATGCAGGAGTTTAGGTATCTAAATCTAAAAAAAATAAAAATCCATGCCTTTTTTAGTAAAATACAGGGAAAAAAAATCTGAAGTGCTGGGGAAATGTGGAATTTAGTTAAGTGCGTATTAGGTGTGTTTAGTGTCATGCAAACTGGCATTGCCTCTTATCTTCAGGGCAGTTGCTTCTGGTTTCTTCTGGCAGAACATAAAGAGCAGCATGAAGGTATTCTGTGGAAAGTCCCAATAACTTGGGAGGTGGTTTTTTTACAGTGACAGAAAATATCAAGCACTAAGCAGAAGATTTTGTGTCTTTCACTGTCCTTTCACGCTCCCAGCAGAGTAGTCACTTCACATGTAGGCAAGATTTGTCAGCAGGCTTAAAGGATAGAGAAATTAGATAAAACACTGGCTTTGGTCTCATACCTCTCAGCTTAGCTGGGGGTGCAGCTACCCATCCATGAAGAAGACATGGGAAGCTTTAAAGTGTAATAATAAAGTGATGGAATTGGGGAAAATCACTGTGCTGAAATTGTTGCCTTTTTTGTTTTATTGAAACCACTGGTGTGTTTACAAACCAACCAGTGCAGGAAAAGCAGCTCTTTAACCTGATTGCATTGAATGGAGAGAAGACTTCTGAAGAGCCTTAAAAAGAGCTCCGTGAGGGGCAGCCCGGCAGGTGAGTCACAGTCCTGCCAGGAGAAGCCTGCCTGGGAAGCCCAATATTCCCCATGGAACAGCAGAACGGGCCAAAATGCAGGTGAGGATGGAGATGCAGGATGGACATGCAGAGATCCTCCCCCAGAGCCTGTTATATCAACCTTAGTACACACTTAGTTACTTTATTCCATACTTTATATAATTCATTTGTATTTTTACCCCACATACTTTATTATATACATTAATATAAGTAGATATTCATCTTAAAAGCTGCAGGAGAAAATAGTATCATTAAAGAATGTTCTGTGTGCTTTTTTGCCCCCATAAACTGCTCTACTGTAAATTCCCCTGTTCATGAATATCTGTCTCCACTTTTAATTCACATTTCTTCACTTTAAGATCAAAGTGATAATTAAAAAAAGATGCAACACAAATCTTGATCCATTAGAGACAAGCAGCAGTTCAGCAGAGACACGACATAAAATTAATGCTTCTGGAAGCATTTCTTTCTCTATTTCTGTTCTGTATAGTTTCTAGAAGAGTATTTTAGGCGATTCATCTGATCTTGTGGCTCTTTTTCAACCCTGGGCTGCGACTCTTTTATGGCTCTGTGGCACTGAAAAGCAGAACTTGGCCTACGTTAAGACGAGGTACAGCCTTCTCCTTGCCCCTGGCACCATCCTAAATATAGCTGCTAAAGCACCCGGGGGAGAAAGGAGGGAGAAGAAAGGGGAAGGGATTTAGTGTTTCAGCTGAATTTATGCCGTGGGTATTTATGGCCCTCCAGTCCTGCCGGCACCGCTGTGTGGCTCTAGGGCCAAAGCCGCATTTCTCCGTGCAGTGTTTGCAGCTACTAGAGCAAACGTGCAGTGCGGCCCGGCGTTCGTGCCTGAGCTCACACACTTGCTGATATCCTGCTCTTCTCTAGGATTTGTGGAATTTTTGTATAAAGCATCCCTGCTATTTGCAGGCTGTGACCAGGATCTCTTCCTCCTGGCAGGAGGAGAGCTCGGGCCGGCTGTTTTTTTAAGCAGTGATGCAGGGTGCTGTTCAAGCACTGCTTTTTGTTGAAATGTATTGTCACCCTTTGCAGCTGCCTTGGCCACAGTGCGGCGTGGGTTACAGATTTGCTGTGCAGATCCCATATTTCCATGTGCTTCCACGTAAACACAGCATCACCATAAATAATCAAATTGTGGAAGCTTCAAAACCTTCATCTTGTTCAGAACTGTGGTTCCTACAGCGTGTTTGCCCCGGTCTTCTCTGAAAATTTCCCCCTGTGCTGATGCATCCCTACCATTAACAGCACTGTATTATCAGACATAGTGTCAAGGTAGTAGCATAGCAGTAGTATGTAGTAGTAGCCATAGTATCACAGTAGTCATAATATCAATCTGTTATCACATTTGGAGTAGGACAATGTTCATACATCTGTGGTCCATGGAGTAGTTCTAAAGATCTGGCAGAAAGTAATTCACTGATTTTAAAGCCATTTTTATATAATAAAATCTATATATAATTATATAATAAAATTCGATCTCAGTGAGCCTCATTTCACTGTAGAGCATCATTCTATTGGAGAACTTTTAGGAGGCTTTGAACTAAAGCTGTTGGTAACCACTGCCCTTAATAACAGAATAGCTGGTACAAAAGCAGGTGGCATCTAAACCTTTAGACCTCGAATTGCTGACACTGCAGATCCGTATTGCAGGAAAATATCCAATTGCTCGGAGAAAAGTTGTTTCTGGATAAGATCACTTAAAGAACTGCAGGCATTGATCACAACTCATGTATTAGTTATAATGCAAGAAAAATAAATGATATGAGAAAGATTGCAGGGACTGGATGGTCTGGGCACAGGAAGTGCTCCCGTTTATAAATCCCTGACTTGGTTTTCTCTCACCATAGAGGCAACCAGAGTTGGGTAGGAGCCTTTGTGAAATTCAAGGTCAGCCAAATAAAAAAAGAAGAAAGAAAAAAATCATTGGTGATTTAAATGAATAGGTTGATGAACTTGCTGGACTAGAGCCAATTGCAAACTCATGGAGATTTTGGGGATGGTTCAGAAATTTATAAATAAAGGAGTAGCATCTTTTGCTTTTCTCCAAGCTAGGGAAAAAATCCTGATAAGGATCATACTGTTGCATTTTATATACTGTTACATGAATTGATTTTATTGATTTCAGTTTTACTGATTTTATGTACCAATAAATGGCAATTTCTAAGCAGCAAAAGGTGATCAGGTGATCAGTAGGATTAAATCCTCATACTCTTGGAGGATTAACTCACTGTAGGTAATTCCATAGAGTAAAATTAGTCATAATGATTTAGGAAAGATGAAAATTGATGAGTCTCGAGAATAACGGCAAACATGTTATGGGTTGTAACTCTTAATGACCTGTTTATTCAGCAGTTGGGAAGGTTATAAGGCAAAAGATGGGTGGTTCTATATGGTCCACCTAGCTATGCGTAATGAAAACACCATATGTATCATTATCATAAATGGGCTATTGTATCAGTGAAGCACCAAGAAATACTTGGGGCTTGGGTAGCAATTGTCAGCAATATCCCCTTGAAAGCCCACAGGAATAAAATGCTAGTGAAGGACCTAAATTCAAAGGTCTGGCAACCTGTCCCTGTGGTTTTGCTCATGCATGTTTCTAGCAAAAACTTGTGAACAGTATAAAGAAACCTGAAAAAATCTTTGTAATGAGAAGTACGTGCTTGACAGGAGGCTACACGCTGTGATGATATGAAGTAGCCAGGCCAGAAGGCCAGGACGAGGTGGAGCTCAGTTAAAAATTGTTATGGTATTGAGCATGAGTGTTTGATACAGCCCTTCTTGCAGAGTATTATGAAATCACAGAGTAGTTGAGGTTGGAAGGGACCTCTGGAGATCACCTAGACCAGCCCTCCTGCTCCAGCAGGGACACCCAGAGCGCAGGGCACGGGGCGGCATCCAGGTGGGTTTGGGAGATCTCCAGAGAAGGAGACTCCACAGCCTCCTTGGGCAGCCAAACTATTGAAACTGAGTCTTTCACCTGGCCGTGTTTTGTGTTTAATCTCTCTGAGCTGATGACAGGAATCGATTATTCCCTAATTTTAGAAATGACCTAAGAAGACCTGACGTCGCAGTCATATTTGATGGGGATGGGGCCAGGGGGTGGTATTTTCTTTGCATTAACATGCTGAAGCAGCTGCTTTTAAAAATAAGCACATGGGAAAACAAATTTGGAGGCTGATCAATAAACAATGCACTGCTTTTATCTCTGAAAAAACAGCTTGTCTACAAGGGAGACAGGCCAGGACAATATTAATGAAGCCAGTAAAAGGTAGGAGTTCACAAAGGAGGTACGAGGATAATCTTATTAGATGACTCTGGATACAATCCTAGCATCCTCCTCAGGACCTGGGTTCTTGGTTATGAGGCATGAGGAGGATTTGAAAGCACTGAATTTTCTTACTTCAGATTAATTTGAGATCTTTGTGGAGGATTTAGGCAAACAACTCGTCCTTGTAGCCCAACATTATTAACAGGAGACCAACACCAAAACCAGAGTGAGTATTTTCTGATTATCAGAGCAATTTCTGCTTCTTTCTGCAGATTCATAGTTATCCTGCAGAAGCCTTTGTAGGAAAACAAACCAATGGCCCATTCTGTTTTACTTTCTTTAAAGCCCGTGATTGGGGAGCAACTTCTTCAGGTTATTACATTGCCCAAAGATCTCTGGGAACTGCGCCATCAGGCTCTGTTTCCTGAAATTTGGAAATATTGCAAGTATTATTCCTTTTTCTATTTATGCTAGTCATGGAGTGTTGGTTTGTTTTGTTTTAATCTGTTCTGTCCTTAAACATTTGTGCCCTCAAGCTCTTATCTATCTATCTGATGCATTTTGTTGAAGTACGTCTTTATTGTAACCTCAAATGATCTGAAGGGAACCAGCAGTGACAGGAAGGTCACATTATGTAAAGTTGCTCAAAGAGTATAAAACTGTGTGAAAAAGTTCATCATATACATGGAGTTGGGACAAAAGAAATGTCTAGTGAGGATGTCTCAGGATTTCTAACAGGGTGATGTGGTTACTAAAGCTAAGAGAAGATTTTTGCTCACTTACTGGTTTCCATGAAAACATTAGTGTTTTTAAGGCTGAAGAAATGAAAGTCATTTGAAACGAAGCTGGAGTGAAACTCACTGTACATCTGGCATCCATATGACTGCTTTCCACATGACTTCACATTCTGTGCATGACCTAACACTATATTTTTGAAGCCGAGTTGTCTGATTCCCTGATTCCTTTTTTTCAGTAATTATCATATCTTGAAGGGGAAGGCTCTTGTACCATGAAATCCATGGGGCTGCTATGCCAAAGGTATGGTGGAGTTAATGGATCCCAATCCTCAAAAAATTGAGGAATTACAGTTTTAATGATCAGGGCTGGTCATTGCAATTAGTAATTTGATTAGCAAAATGTTGGTGTGCAGTTCAGCTACAACCCAAATGAAGGTGGCAGCACAAACAGTTTCAGGGATAATCACTCCATGTTTCTCCAGGAGCAGATCAACAGCATTCTGTTAAAGTCATAACGTCACACACTGGTTAAGAATTCAATTGCTAGGGTTTGCCTAAGAAGCAGCTGTTAAAAGGGTTTTGTGGAGTGTGAAGTGTCATTTGAGAATCATCCATATGGGGTGGAAGAAGCAATTCACTGATGTCTCCAGTGCAAGTTACATGGTTGCTGAAGTGCAAGGTGGAAAAACATCTCAAAACATCAAAGTAAGTTAAAATACAGGTGGCTTATGGAATCTAAAGCAGTCATATTGCAGTTTGCATGTATGAAAGTGGTGCAGAAGGATGGAGAAAATGAGCAGAATTCATCATGGGATGAATCTTTGTTGTGATCGGTGCGCAGAAGGAGGGGACTTGTGGCCCTCTTTTCCTTCTTTTGCCCTAAAATTAGCAGTATGGCTGCTATCGGTGTGAATAAAATGCACCAGAAATGGGTGTGCTCCAGGGAATTTATTTCTCTGTGACTACAGCACCTAGATTTCCAGAGATAGACCTTCTCATACCTGCCATTGAACATACAATAAATGAGAGCCCTTGCCTTAAATTACTTTTCATATGAGTCCAATATAAAAAATGGGTGCTAGACATGATGAACAGATAGAATAACACAGCTAGGGAGTAACCACATATTTAGAGATTTAGGGTTGCATGAACCTGCTGACAGTGCAGCAAAAATACCCAGCAGCTACAGCGAGCCTGAGCCCTAGGCTAGGAAGCGGCGATTTGTCGGGAGGTGGCACAGCTTTCCCAGCCCCAAAAATCCACACGGACACAGCTACATCAGCCACAAATCCCTGAGTGCCTGTTCACTGGAGTCCTCGTGTCCAGCCCCACTGCCAGCCATGTGCAGGTATGGAGCAGCTTCCAGGCCGAGCCTATGTAACTGCCTGGGCTGCTTTCCCCGTTGCTTTAGGCCGTGTTTTGTCCTTCACCCACGTCAGGGGGCTCCTCTGCTCCCCAGCAGATACCTGAAGCTGGGAGCTCCCACTCCCGGATCCCAGTTTGGCCCTGGCAGTGAGGCTGGCACTGGGGCAGCACTGGCTTCTTGGGACATTTGCCCTTCTGAAATGGTTGGGGCTTTTCTTTTTCCCTCTCTTGGCTGAAACCTGGCCAGATTTTCATGGGAGTATTTTCTATTTGTCTGACTCAGAAGCCCTGTCTGCCAAACCTCAATTTTCTGTTTGAAAATAGCAAGTCATCTTACCATAAAAAGAAACCCAAACTGTATTCTTCTACTGTCAAAACCAGTGCTTTTCTTTCCCAGTATTTTATTTAGAAGAGGATGAAACATTTTGACTGAAACTTTATTTTATTAAAGATAAAAAGCCTGAGGCGAACGTTCAGCAGAGGCGGTATCAGTGCAAGTGGATAATGTTTGGCAAAGCCAGAAGCAACTGTGTCCTGTGATGCAAAGAGTCAGCCAAGCTCGCCGGGCAACGCTGGCAGCTTTTAATAAAGGAACAGGCCCGAAGAAACACAGGACATTTCCATGTCCTTCGGTTCAGGATTTTAGAGGCTTGTAGAGAGAGGCAGAGATTGCCATTATGCCAATTTAAATCAAAAAAGAAAAAAGAAAAAAAGAAAAGCTACAAAAAATGTGATGCTTCACATCTGCTTTGCTCTTATGTTACGGGGGTTGCCTGGAATTTCAAAGCTATCCTGCTTATGACTTTCTTAAAGCTTTTCATTTCCTGAGGAAATTTAGCTACTGAGACCTGTTACGAGGTGCTGCAAACACACTCGATTTTCAAGAAGGGGAAAAGCTGTCACGTTTCGGGTTATAATTAGGTAAATGACTTGCTACTGAATTTACTCTGCTCCCTCTAGCTAGGTGCTTGCAAGAAGGCCTGTGTTTGGCCAGGAGGCTAATAACACTGGGAGGGTTTGCAGGAGAATCCCTCTTTCCCCTGCCTGAAATACTCCCCTCACCTCCGTCTTCCTCTGACACGTGGCCCTTGGTCATTCAAAAAGATGGAGGCTTTCATCAAATGCACACATGAGAGCCCGATAACCCAACTAGAGGTGATGATACATCCCAATAGACTGGTTTGATGCCGCTCAGCTCATGGCCACGCGCGTTTTTAGCTGCGACGGCACCAGCTCTTCCCGCTCCCCCCAAACAAGGCGGCCTTGGCAGCGCCCGAAGCGGCTGCCCTGGTGCTCGGAGCGAGGGGGCGGGCGCCCATTTGGCTGCCCTTCCTTTGTAACCGCTCCAGGGAAACGGCTGTGTCCATGATGGCGGAAATCCCCATCTCCAGGCCCAAGTGCTGTGGGATGGAGGCTCCCCAGCTGTGATTGGGAGGCTGGATGGCGCAGATAACCAGCTCGTCCAAGTGAAGGCAGAAAACCTACAGGCCCCAAACTATATTATCTGGTCCAGTATATATCCCTGGACAGCAGCTTCTTTATGAGACGGTCTTCCTGCCTCTAAGGGAGTCGGCAGTGACTTCCCATTAGATAAAGGCAGCACCAGGACCACCGGCGTTTCACAATGTTAGGCCTGTCTCCACTCCAACTTGTGTCCTGATTTTAAGGTATGATTCTGCTCGCTTAAATGGAACATTACGCACATTCCTTCCCTCTCCTCTCCCAGGTGGTATTTCAGGAAGCTGGACACCTGCTTTCGCGGTAACTCTCAATTTAAGCCCTGACAAAGGCACTCTAAAATTAGCTTATTTTTTAGGACCCAATCCAGCAGTCATTTGCTACCAGGTGCACTGCTTAATATCATGACATGTCTCATTGCAGGAAAAAAAAAAAAGACTACAAATGTCTCATCGTTCCATTTTTTTTTTGGTGACTCAAGTTGCACTCATTGTAGTGGAGGGCAGCCGCACTAAGAAGGGGCAGTGCTTCCCTTTTGAAGCACTTAAAATACAGCTATCACTTCATTCCTGCTTGGAGGGAGGCTGCTGAGAACTACCAGCAGCTCTCATTTGATATATTATAACACTGGCAAAGCCTAACGTCAGTGTCTAAGATGCACTTGTGATGAAGATCACTTGCACAGTTTATTGCCAGAGCATCCTGTACATGGAAATGTGTTTGTGTCTCATCCATTATTTTAAGCCCTATACATCATGCAAAAGGAAAGACTATGTTGCCAAAATAACCTGCTAGAAATCCAGAGCTTGTGGCAGCAGCCAGCTTGGAGAAGTGTGTTTAACATTTCTGTCTCTTTCTGACCACTTGGGGAGTATATGGATTGCAAGTGGTCAGGACACAGATCCTCTCTTTGGACCTACAGTGCTTTTCGTGTGGAATATGCTCTTATCCATTGCAGTCTGTGCTCGGCTCCTCAGTTCCCAAATTCTGCCTGGGCAGCTTTCCCATTAGTGAGAATTCATGTCCGCACATGGAAGCAGAGCTGGTGGTCAAACATAGGCCTGTGGAGATACAGAATGTCCTGGAAACAGAGCTGTTTGACCAGTGGGACCGAGCAGCAGTGCCTCAAGAGCACATATATGTATATCATATACCCCACGTCTGCTTGGTGTCCATCCTACATCCCATGGTGAAGGACACCCCTTGGCTGCCGCATGCGCTTCTCATGCATGAGCCCGGCTCCTTTTCATTTCTGCCAGACAAACTTGTGGGTCACTGTCTGGTGAAGAGCAGCAGGGTTTGCTAGAAGACCCTCAAGGCCCCAGGACA
This sequence comes from Nothura maculosa, assembly GCA_032353885.1. Lineage (NCBI taxonomy): Eukaryota > Metazoa > Chordata > Aves > Tinamiformes > Tinamidae > Nothura > Nothura maculosa. The sequence continues at coordinate 451,459 of JAUBOD010001026.1, forward strand.
TTGGGTTGGCATCTGGAGCTGCCCCAGCAGGACAAACCAACCATCCCAACCTAACTCAGGAACTCCAGGGATCAGTGCCAAGGGAGGCAGTATGGGCAGGTCAGAAGGAGGTAGCTTGGCAGCTCTGTAGTTGGTGGGCATAATTGCTTCTCTAGTGCATTACAAAGGGAAAAAAAAGAGAGGGAGGAAGAGAATAAAAAGGAGATGGGGAGGAAAGAGAGGAAAAAAAAGCAAAAGAGAGAGCAAGAAAGAAAAAGAGGGAAGGAGGGAAGAAGAGAAAAAGGGAGGGAAGGAGGAAAGAAGGAGAGAAGGAAGGAAGGAAGGAAGGAAGGAAGGAAGGAAGGACGGACGGAAGGAAGG
>JAUBOD010001026.1:451838-469711 GCA_032353885.1 Nothura maculosa
GGAGGAAGGGAGGAAGGGAGGAAGGGAGGAAGGGAGGAAGGGAGGAAGGGAGGAAGGGAGGAAGGGAGGAAGGGAGGGAGGAAGGAAGGGAGGAAGGAAGGGAGGAAGGAAGGGAGGAAGGATTTATCTAATAACTTTTCTCCAAGGGGCAATCCATTTTTCATCAGTTTCTTTTAAGTCTGTTTTTCATTTCCAGTTGTTCCTTGCATAACAATTAAATAGTCAAAACAGTTGTGCATTCTTGATATCCCAAATGAAGGAAATTCTTTCTGTCCCATCCTTCTTCAGGAAAGGGGCTTGGGGACCCTTCTGCTTTCCTCCTTTCAGCCCCCTGCCCCTCACCTCTACCCACGCACTTCTCTTGTCATTTTGCAAGAATCTGCTTTTCAGGTATCTCCACGATTTTGCCTCTCGATTCTGCAGTGAAATCTGTGTGGGCAAACGCTGCTCATGCAAGGGACTGTTTTAAACTCAGCACTGCTCAATGAAACATGACTGAAAACATGAGTACATTTGTGCAAAGTAACACGCAAGTTGGGGGCCTTATTTATTTTCATATCCAACAGATCAGTGCACAAGACCGCGTGTAATCAGCTGCATCTGCCTGTGTTGCATCTGCTGAGGATAATTTATTTTAAAAAGAAATGGTACCATATTCTCCCTGTCACAATAGGGCAGATGGGCTCAGCCTGTTCAGACCAGAATGTGTTTTGTGTGGGGCAATGAATTGAACGGTGTAGGACAAAGGAGGCCTATTTTGTGCCTCTGCCACGTTACTGCTTTTGCTGTTACACATTGTAGTTGTTTGCAGATTCCCAACAGAGTGTGAGGTCTTCTTTCCTTGGCACTATCAAAGTGCACAGCCAGCATTTAAAATCTATTAGAAAAAAAAGAGAAAATTTAATAGAGAAGAAAGATTTTTTTTTCCTCATGAGGAGTTAAAAAATAACTTTTTTTCAGGAAGGGGCAGAGCAATGAAATGTCTTGCCTAGTATAACGCAGAAAGCTTTTGTAGCAGATTCAGGAATGGAAAACAAATCTTTTGTGTCCTGCCTCAGTATCTTTTGAGGACTAGGTCATTTCTGAGTAGGGTAGAAGATAAATTGTGTTTTCTCTCAACAGTCCTTAATGCTGCTGTATTAAAACACCGAAGAGCTAAGAAACCATAGCATGGTGGAGGGAGAAGGGGAAAAACATCTTGAAATTTCTCCAAATAAACCCTATGCAAATCTATGAAATTGGAATATATAAATATAAAAGGAATAGAAAAGGAATATACTGGAATTTTCATCTAATGACCTTTAGGTATGGTAATGGCACATAAAACGTGGACTTTTGAGGCTGTCATTTTGAATGGAGCTCACGATGGCACGAGTTAAAAGTTGTTAATGTCTGAGCAGCCCAGGGGAAAGGGAGAACCAGTGCCACGTTTCCAGCCGTTCAATCCTGCTTCTCCAACACATACGTTGCAACGTTTTTTATGTAGAACCACGCACGGTGGCACCTTGTAGGTCAGGGTGGGAATCAGAGGGGGATGAAGACAGTTGCTTGGGGTAGGCCCGGTAAGGTTGCTCTTGCTGAGGTGTCTTTGACCACGCTGTGCTTGATCTGTGGGGTAAATGAGAAGGCTCCAAGCTGCAGGCTTGCCTGTCTGCTGCTTTCCATGGGGATTCTTGTTCTCGGGAGAGAGGAATGATAGAGAGCTGGGCATTTTGATTAAAACACAACCAGCAGTCTGAAAATCCTTGACATATATCCCCTGCCTGGGGGATGGAGGCCTGTGGTGCAGGCCGGGAGCTCGTAGGTGGCCTAGGAGGGGCTCAAAGCACCGGGTGCTGTCAGGGGGTTCATGTCCCTGGAGGTTGTGCTCATGGCTGCTGACACCCTCACTGCCGCTCAGCCACACTGGGAGGCGGCACAGATCCCTCTCGGCATTCCCAGGGGGAAGAACAACAAGGGGCCCAGCCATTGCGGACCTCTACCTCAGCGTATAGGCAGGTACAAATACCTGGGAATGACAACAGCTCCCTCGACACCAGCCAGGCACCGAGTAAAACACTGCGGAGCTCCCGCTCCCTCTTGGAAAACTGTCTTGTCCTTAAACCATCGGGGGAGGCATGTGGCACCACTGTGGGGCCTCCTACTGATAGAAACAGCTGATGCCAGAAGCTGTGGAATGAATGGGTTTACACTCGTTACGGTCTGTACTATTCCTAATAAATAATGAAAGCCCAGGTATTGCTGTTCCATGTGCCCTTAGTGACGACACTTAATCCTCACTATGAAACGCACATATTCAGACATGCCCGCGTGAATCTTTATTTTACGGGTGCTCACTGCTCTCCTGTCCTTACAGCCAGTTGCCATGGCATTGCATGCCTTTATTAATAAGGTACGGGAGCCATGGAGCTGCACATGCTCACCATTACAAATAAAGCATTTATAAACTGGCCTTTAATTAAGAACAGTAATTTATAATTTCCTGGCCTTTCTGTCAGAGAGCTTAAAAACATTTGTGCTTTTTAGAAAACACAAATCTTTCTTTCTTTTAGAAAGCACAGATTTTAGTTAAAGCTCAATAAACAAAGAAACCAAAAAAATACACCCAGGATTGCAGTGGCACTTCTGATAAGAGGATGCAGATGTGGCTGTGGCTTAGTGGGGTAGGAGACAAAGAAAAGGACCTGGGTATTTCCTCAGAATTACACAGCAAATTTTATTTTTGGTTGGAGCATAGCGGACAAGTGCCTGCTGTTCAGGCACAAACCCGTCTTTCCTCTGAACTGAACACGCTACTGGCTTGTCTATAATGTAGGGTTTTGATGTCCTCAGTTGAAACAGGCAGCCCTACAGAAAATGCCTAGTATAGTTCCTTGCTATTTCAGCTGAAGACTAAAAAACCTGAAAAGAAACAAGATTAACCTGGAAAGTGTAAATTCACCCCTGTGATTGATTCTTAAAACCTTCTCCTACCTATTGTCTCTTTGTTCCTGAAAAAGCAAGAGGCAAACCTGCAGGTGGATGTGCTGCAATTAATCTGGCTGAATTTAGGATGACTTGTTTGGGCCTAAAGGACCTGCTGGACCAGGAGGCATCCCAAAATCTCGCATTGGTTTATCTCACAGTTAAGTCCTGAGGTTTATTTGTCCTATAACCCTTCCTGGGGGCAGTGGACTCTTGGAAGGTTCTAAGACTTCATATGTTGGTGGTTTTTTTTTTTTTCTTTTTGAACATTTTGAGTATTAGATATCCTTAGCTATCCTGAGAACTTAGATAGTTTCAAAATAATTTTAGAAAAGATGTTCTGATATTATTGCTTTGAAGTCCAGTTCTAGAATTAGTTTTGTTCTTCAATTTGAAAGTGCAACAGACTTAAAAATGCCAGTTTTATTTTTCTTTGGTTTAACTCACAAGCAGTAAGACTCAACTTTGGATCCAAGTTTTTCCACAGTTGTATCCTGACACCCCTGAAGAACAGTTTTCCTGCCATTTTCCACCCTACAGAGATGCACTTTGCCTCTTTCTAGTTTCCGGAGGTGCCATTTCCTTCATTCCCCAAAACTCCATCTGGGAGAAATTCAGGTAGGACAAGAGCAGGCATGTTGGACTCAGCAGGTCTTGAAAGGTACTTTTCCCCCTGAAGGATTGTATCTATAATAAATAAAGAGGCATCTTGATCTAAAACCAATGAGGTCTTTCTGCAGCCGTACAGTCTGGGCTACATCAGTTGTCTCTCCGGTCACCTGCTCCCTGCAGCCACCCTATATCTGCCTCTGTGTCCCATTGAGCAGCTTCCACCTGGCTGCAGCCTGGCCTGGAGGGGAGCCCCTGGTTTGACTGATTCTGCTGCTGCTGCTTGGATTATAAGCAAGGAAATTTGTCTGGACACCACTCACAGTTTCCACGAAATAACAGTAAAATAAAAATAATTATTACAAAGAAAACCCCACCCAGGAAACACCTCTTCTCCTTTCTGTATTACAGCAGCAAAATGTTCTGCCCTGGCAAGGCTTGCTGTGAGAGGGGGCTGATATTTGTGACAGCTTACTCAGCAAGCGAACACCAGAGATGCAGGCAGGCTGTCAGTGGAATAGCCACCTGGCTCTTCGCTCAGAGGGAATTTGTTTGGAGCTGAGGTCAACTGCCTGGGCATCTGTCACGGAGGACTCCAAGCTCTGCCTTCCTGTCCTGCAGCACACAAAGAGGCCGCTCTTGGGCTTCTGTCATCCGGCCCTGTCCTGTGACTGAGCCCCCGTTACTTACGGGATACAGGAGTGCCAGAGGAGAACGGAAATTATTGAATGCAGGGAAATCACAGTGCAGGCTCTTCTTTCACCCTTCTAAACAGAGAGAAAAACAAAACATGCAGAGAAAAAAAAAAAAAGGAGTCACACTTTTGGGTGGGTGACAGTTTGACATTTTTGTGTAGTTCTGCTTAAAGGAAAACAAAAGATTTATTTGCTTCATCAAAGACATTGTTCCTGATAGCGGGTGTGAAGATGCTACTAGGTAAATGTTGCTTTAACTTCAGATGGTTTATGAAAGAGGAAAACGTTTTCTAAAATCCTAAGGCATTTCTGTGACTTGATTGCTTTATACAATATAAGAAGTGATGTGAAGCCTATACCAGTTTCAGTGAGAGCTGTGCTATATAATTGATACATGCCATTTAGCTTGGAAAATAAAATGAAACATATTAATAAAGTGCAGCCTGTAGAAACGCTGAAATTCTGTAACATTTCTTGATAGCTTTTGGAAGACAGCAAAGAATCTTGGTGTTCAAGCATATACAATGCTTAAAAAATTACCAGCATTACGAGAGGATTACAGGGGAATCGGTATTACCATTTACTGGGAACTAGATGACCAGCAAAGAGAGATTTCTGCAATTATGCAGAAAGGAAATAAACTGACAGATCATTTCTATGGCAGGAGCACATAGCCCAAGAGCTCAGAGAGTGGCAGCAAACGAACATTTTATTTTTCAGCCTGTGACTTCTTCACTGCTTTCATTCCATGTCTCTTCATGTTACCAATATCTATTTCTAGCTCTTGGAGGGGATCAGCTGAGACGCGTGATTACGGGCAGTGCTGCAAAACAGCTTTCTGCTCCCCACATGTAGCATCTGCTTGAGGACTTCTGTGCCTGTGGTTCCTGACAGATGCCAAGTGACACATTTCTTGCCTTTGAACTTCTAGCATGCGAAATGAGTAGAAGAAACCCTCCATGCACCTAACTAGTCCTCAAGTATCTCAGCTTAGCTGCTGCTGCCTATTCCAGGGCATGCATTTCTGCTCTGCTCTTGATCATTTCATGTAGTGGCTGTCTCAGACTAAGCCTCAGGCACTAGGAGGGACTAGAAAGGCAGAAGCTTGCGTGGGACTTCTTGTAAGGAAAGAATATTTCTTTTTCTGCACAGGCGAGTGTTTGGGGAGAGTGTGGGGTAATGTGCTATTTTCTCTCTTGCCTGGTGGTATGTTTGACCACAAATGGTAAATTACAGGGTTTGTAGCTGGGCTGCAGCTTGCAGTTGGTTTCGGGAGTGCACGTCCCACGCAGGGCACATGTTCTGCAAGCGGTGGTGAAAAGGAGGTACTCAGCAGGCTCCCAGCTGCGCCTGAGGAGGGAAAGGGGCTGAGCCTGGCAGGAGAAATAAGAGATCGAGAAGCCCCAGAACAAGCAGAGGCTGTGGGGAAATGAAGGGTGTGTTATTTTTCCTTACGCCTACCTTCAGTGAAATGGGAAGCCACGGGAAGACAACAGTAGCTCCTGAAATAGCCACTCAAGCAGCCTAGAGCACTGCAGGGACCACAGAAACCTCTGGAAGCTGGGGCTGTAGGAGCCGTGTTATCGTTGAAAGGGATTTTGCATAGATGAATTTCCAGCTGGAAAGCAGAGAGGAGGCACTCCAGTGTTCACATGGATACCTGGAGACATGATGGAGGAGAGGGTGGACTGCCCACATGAGCTAAAACTTACAAATGCCCCTTAAATAACAACAGTTAGAGGCAGATCCATGAATCAAGGAATAGAAAGAAACAGGCTAAGAAAGAAAGAGGCAGAAGGATGAGAACAAGACATGTAGAACAGGTGTCCTCCAGAATAAGGTCAATATGTTCAAGCAGGGAGGTGGATGCCCTGGGGTGGGAGAATGCATGATATCCTGGGAATTACATGCTCCTTACGCTTCTCTCTGACTGCTACAGGAAAACTATTAGATTTGAATCAGACAGCTCTCCAGCCTTGTGTTACAGAACCTAGAGCTCAAAGACGTCTCCCTTCCATTGCTCTGCTCGCCAGTCACACCGTTCCTGTTGAAACAGACACCCATACATGGGGGGAACAACACAGCAAGGGGCAAAGATGCTGTAGCTCCTTATTAGGGGTGCCCAAGGGCTTTGCCTGCTGTGTCACTTGTGCCATGGCACCCCACACTCTGCGTGGCAGCCTATATCACCAGCCCCATAGCAGGCTCGCTTAGAGGGCACTAGGCTGAGGTGCAAGTTGGGCGCATGGCTGGACTTTTTGGCATCATCCCACCAAGACATTTGCTACAGGCTTCCTTGCAACCTGAATTATTCTGGGGTTCAAAAAGGGGGGCAGATAACAGAGCAAGTTTTGCCACTGAACCTGTGTTAAGTCAAGATAAGAGAGATGAGACTGAGCTAGAAAAAAAGGAAAAAGGACTTTACATTACTATCCGATTCAGTAAGAAAAGGCAGAAGAAAAAGCAAACTTACCTTTACCCCTTAAAAATAAAAAAAAAACAGACTCGAGACTCTTATTATGTAGGATCTTAGTGTATTTTCAGCAGATAGCTCTGTCAGAACACCAGTTGAGTGCTCAGCAATGACTACAATATCAAAGTCATCTGAGGATTATTAGAAAGGAAAAAAGAATAAAATAAGAGATAACAATTATATCTTCTATAAAATCTGTATTTATAGTACTCTAGGATAACCTATGAAATTCTGCTACTTCTGTCTCAGAAGGAGTGGCAAAAGGTTCAAAGAAATGCAATAGAGAAACTTTAAATAAAGAAAAAGTAGGCATTGTCTAAGCAAGTAACAAGTAAGTGAAGAAAAACTGAACAGGGAGCTATAAAATGGCAAAAAGAGAAAGACACACAGACAAATTAGGGAGAGCTACAGCAGCACGATAAGCTGTAATCGCCCTCATCAGGATCACTTGGGGCCTCCTCCACACCAAGGGGCGGAGGGGCTTCAGTTAAGCCCAGACCTGGGACTTTGCTCCCTGCTCATCCTGTTTTGCCCTGCTCAGGTTTTAAGGATTATTTTCCTGGCTGGACTCTGGCCCTGTGTTGCAGGTAGTTGCTCTCCAGTCCTGCCTGTGGCCACCTTTCCTGGCCAGGCCTGGGGCATGTGCTGCAGCGTTGTCCCTACATTTATCTTCTGCTGCTCGTGAGAGGCCTTCTGAGCTAGGCCCTGGCTCATCTCTAGGCCCTGGCTCATCTCCTGGCTCTGCTGGAGGCTGCCAGCAGACCTGGTCCCTGCTGCCAGCCCAGCACTGCTTGGCTGGCGCTTCAGACTCCTCCATCGAGCAGCCGTGTCCCTGCAGGCCTCGCCTGGGGTGTTTGGTGAGTCATGTGGGACCTATCCCATTCCTTGTTCTTATGTTCATCTGCACTAGTGCCCTCTTGCTTGCTGCTGATGAGATGGCCCTTGGGTCTGATTCAGATGGTCATCTGGGCAGTTACCTCGTGGACAACTGCTTGACCACCCTGACTTTCACTGTAGAGTTTCCAAAGCTTCCCCTCAAATCTGCAGTTAAGGATGGAATCTCAAGATGTTCATCTCTCTCTTTTCTTTTTTCTTTTTTTTCTCCTAGCCTATCAATATTTAAAGAAATCTGATTAATGTAACCAAATTTGCAGATAGGTAACAATTTCAGTGAGAAGTTCCTCAAGATTACATGTGAATAGTGGACTAGCCAAGTAACAGGTTAGGCCAAATTAGAACTGAATAGGTGCTAAGGGGGTAGACTGGAGAAATCAACTGTTAACTTCTCATTCCATATGTAAATTCTGCCTTTTTTAACGTCATTACTGCTGCTTAGACTTTCTTTAATAGAAGTGTAATTTCTATTAGTAGACTAGAACTAATACTAATAAATAAGGATCCTTTAATAGCAGTAAAGTACTAAACTGAAATAATCTTTGATCTAAAAGGTCTATTTAAGAGTGGATTTGGAGAGAATGAGAATCTACCTGCTGTCTGGACTTCATGATTTAACTTACTGTGGCTCTTATATCTTCTAGACATATCACATAGGTTTTATTCTCCTTCAACAGTTTTATTTGAAGCTTACTGTAGAAATAATTTTTTTACTTCCTCTAGAGAAAGAGTGAGGAAAAAGAAGGCTAGTGTTTTATGAACCCTCTAACGTTCTCTGTCAAAGAAACAGAAAATGGTACAAAATGCCCTTTTGTTAGTCGGTTTTCAGATCTTTGCTTTTGAAGCAAGAGCTTTCTTGACCAGTTGAACAAAATGCACTGTGCAGTCGTGTGCATGGTCGGCATCCTGGCTGTCCCCCAGGAGAGATGTCGCCTACCAGCAGAACTAGATCCCCAGAGCTACGAGTAGCTGCCAACGCACAGAGGACAACTGCACTAGTGATAGCTTGCTTTAAAAACCAGTAATGATCAGTTGCTTTAAACTCACTGTTGGCGAAAACACAGTTTTGTTTTCAGAGCTGTGGTTGTCTTTTTTTCCTTTTTTTTTTTTAAGTATCTCCATGGGATTTTACCATTCCACATTGCTTTGGATTTTGAGTCATCTCTTTCCCTTTGAACAAACAGAGTGCATGATAAAATACCAGAGTGAAAATGTAATGTGTGGCTCTTTTAAACTCCTCAGTTTAACCCTGGATCAACAAAAAGGTTTTTCTTAATAAAAAGATGTAAAGATAGACATTCCCAGAAGAATGTGTTTTCTTCTTCTTGGGGTTTTTAGAAGTTGAATCTGTAAGGGAGAGAACACTCCAAGTTTCTTTCCCAAGAGACCAAATGCTGCCGCCTCTTTTGAATTTTTCCTTAAGATTTTAAAGTACCAGCTGCTGTTTTTTCCCTTTTTTTTTGCCACTTGAGCTAATGATAAGTAGTTTAACTAAAGCAATGAATCATTCATGCTGTTTTTTTTTTCAAGAAAGCCTATAGTTATTTCATGAATTTCTGGATTTATTAATTTCACAGTTGCTTCTTCTGCTGCAAGTACTAATTTAAAGCAACTACAATTAAATTAGGACACAGGTCCTGCTTTGCTTGGAGTTCAACCGAGAAGCCTCTATTCTACAGGAGTGAACTTGGGAAGTTACTATTGTCAAAGATACTTCAATGCAAGAGTCTTTTCAAAGTGGTAACAGAGTTAAAGGAGATTTTAAACAATAGAACCAAATGAAGCTTAAAAGCTGAACTTGAGTGTTCTTTCAAAAAATAATTTTACCTTTTCCCGAAAGTCCCCATTTTCTAGTATGTCACACCTGGAAAACAGTTCCTTCTTCATTAGTATTCATTTCTGAGGAGAACACAGCAGAGAACACAGAATTTAGGTCTATAGATATTTTTTTCTGTAAAAATGAAATACCTTTGAGGCTGTTGTGTCGAATTTTAAAATTTCCTGAACACTCAGAAGGGACATGAGAGCTCTTACAAATACAGCCTGAAACCCTTGGGGACACTGCTAGAGGCTTCACTGCAAGTCGAATTGGACTTCAAGATATATTTGCCTGTCTTTGATATCGTTTTGTATAGCCTTGCTTTTTTAACCTTTGAAAAGTGCCCTAATATCTGTTCTTGTGCTTCTTGCAAGAAAAAAGAAATGTGATCCATGTACCCTTGGTGAAGCTGCAGTCTTCAGGAATATTGTAAATGCTCCTGGAGAGCCTCAGATGGAAGATGAGAGACATGCAGAGCAAGGTGCTTGTTAACTTGAAGTAGTCTGTATTGCACTGCCATGACTTCTGTACTCACTGAGTTGATGTACACGTTTCCTCAGCTCTTTTGGGCAGGACTTACTGCTTTCCAGTACCCATGGGTGTATCTTCCCACCCTTGTTAGGAAATGGAATAGATGGAAATCAAGTAAAATCTCATTTTACTCAAGAGCACATGCAGCCATGGAGCGACCTATGTGAGTTGCCTGAGATCACTGAGTCTCTGGTTGGGGGCAGAGCTTGGGGTTTCGGTCTCTGCTGCCAAGGGGAACAGCTTGCTCTATCTACACAGAAAGAACAAACAGGGCACTTCATTATCAAGGAACAGGAGCAAGCCTAGATATTCCCAACTCCTTGTTATTTTGGTTTTTTTTTTCCTCCCCATACATAATAGAAGTGGGTCATGGAGTTGCACATGGGTTTTCGTGTCTGTAGCATAACATTTGTAGTCTAATCCTGTAAATATTTACTGCCCTGAGCAGGCCCCAATCAAACCATGTAATTGCTCTATGTGTAAACATGGAGCTCTCTATTTGCCTGACTTGGGTAAGCAATTGGTTTGAAGCTGTGACCAGCTGGGGGCTAAGCTCCACTGGCCACAAAGGAGGGACTCTCTGGGTGTGAAGCAGAGGACATCCAGGCTGCATGGCAGGGGTGCCAGAGCCGCTTGGGCTGAGCAACGTGGTCACACAGCGCCGTCCCACTAGGGGCACCATCAAGGAGGGCGTTGCTGTTGTCACCCAGTGTTTGCTAGGGCCAGGACATGGTGCTGGAGCAGTGGCAGCAGAACGGGATGGGTCCATCTCCCCCCTGCATAAACACCCACCTAACAGTCCAGCGTCTTAACACGTGTGCTAACCCCCCTGCGGAAGTTAAACTAACTCCCACACAGGGTGTTCTGTGTAGCGTTTCATCTGCCACCCCCACTGAGGGGCAGTGGGGAGCCCCACTTCTGGCTGCTCAGCATCTCTTGCTCTCCAGACTCCTTGAGGCTTTCCTGGAAAATGATGTGACAGAGGGGGTGTATGCACTAAACTACCTCACTAGCAGGGAGAATTAAAGAAATAAAGCAATTACTTGGATACACCTAATGGTGTTTGGCTGTTTAAAAACGCAGCTGCTGTAGGGAGAGGTTGGTGTGAGGTGCAGGCGCATCGTGTTTTTTCCTGACTCACATCTAGCCCTGTGTTGTGGTGATGCACAGTCTCATGGCCTGGTGGATAATGAATCCCCTGGCTGATGGGTTTTGTTGTCATCATCACTACCTATGAGCAATATCTGACTGAGGTTGTGCAGGAATGGAAATACAAAAGGGTGTTTTTGACTTTCCAAGCACAAAATATGAGCAGTGGGTGTCCCGCAGCCCCTGCTTAAAGGCTCAGGCATATTTTCATCCTTGCGTTGGTGGAACTGCTTGGTCTTGTGTCTCAAAGAGATGTGTAGGTATTAATTTAACAAAACCAGCATATTGCTTTCTAATTCATATGCTGAAAATCACCTTGCAGAAAGGTTGCAATCCCCACTCCAACCAGCCAGGAGTCCAAATACATGGTTTTGTTTCTACAACCAAGTTAAGAAGCAAGTTAGTTGCTTTGTTCTTTGATACACAGCTGCCTGCCATATGATACCTATCCCAATGGACATATTCATCTCTAAGTCCACATTACTTCAATATTTGTCTCAAAATATCACCTTGAGGGGCATAAGTGGAAGGAATTCCTGCTGGAATCGGATCTGCAAGGAGACACAACTTGTTTTTGCATGCTCAGATTGGGATTTATTCCCAATAAGGACAGGTCTTGGGTTGAATCCCACTCGACAGATTTATGTAAGCAACCAGACAGCTAGATGAAAGGGGTATTGATTGCTACACGTTAGGCTGCCCCCAAATTACCTGATGCTGTTTAAACTAATTAAAAGATGACAGGAGAGCTGACCAGGCGGGGCCCTGGAGTGGGAGAGGCCTCCAAATGCTAAGTATTGATCCGGGCCCCTGGGCCACCCAGCGGGAGGAAGCTGCCCCCATCCCATAGGGATTTCCTGAGCCTGTAACACCAAAGCCCTGTTAGTGTTGTGGCTCTTCCTGAAAAGTGAAGAGGGTTGTGCTTTCCCCTTCAAAACAATGAATAGGAACATTTCATTCAAAATTTAATGTTGGTTTTTTTGGTCACAAACCTTTCAGAATGGGATTTTAGAGGATTACTCGCAGGTCCCTGAGTGTTAATGAAGGAGTTGTCTGTCCATATAATTTCTGAGGGGGAGGCACTATTTTTCTTTTAACTCAATACTCACAGGCAAGCAGGAGGGCTTCCTGCCTAGCTAGAGACACACATCTTTTTCTTAAAAAAAAAAAAAATTAAACCCCACCATTTTCTGCTCTATTTATCAGTTAAGCAATACTGGGCCAAAATAACAGTGCTGGCAAAGGAGGTTTGGTGGGGGGAGCTTAGGATGAATCACAGAGGATTGCAGAGCACCCTGTGAACCGCTCCGTAGCCGCTGCGAAGGGACGGGGCTTCCTGTGCGAGCGAGCGCTGCGATCCCCAGCCAGCAGATGTTCACGGGCACGATGCAAATGCGAGGGCTGAAAGAGCTGCCGGAGATCTCCATCCAAAGGGCTCTGAGAAGGGGTCACTCGCTGTTGACCTCCCCCCGTCTTGCTGGATATTCTTTACTTTTTTTGACAGCTCTTTTAGCATAGGCCCCCTCCCCCTGCGAAAAAGCAAATGTGCTGCTCCTCCCGCAGACTCCAGCAGACCAGGAACTCCTGTGAAACAAACGAGATGATTTCAGTTTGAAATATTCCCTCTTTCCATTTAAGAACACGAAGAGTGTTGGAAGAAGAAACCCTTGCTCCTCGGGCAGCGAGGTTTGGGCAGTGCCTGCTCCAGGGACCAAGCGTGCCGGTGCCCGAGGGCTGCAGCATCCACCTGGGGATCCGCCAGGGATCCGCCATTTCCTTGGGGGAATGAGGGCAGAAGCAAACCTCAGCAGAGCTGGGCAGTCCAACCAACACCTCTGATTCAGATGCCTCTCTCTGACTTTGCATGTGGGACTTTTAAAACTTTTAATTCATTTTTCCTTAGTGCTGCAGCTGTATCAACCGCCGGCAGTGGCACCGTTTGAGGCCAGACGGGCTAAATGCTGAGCAGTAGCTCGAGCAGCAGCGCAGCCATTTAGCCAAGCTGAGCTTATCTGGGTAACTGCAGAACCTGCTGCCAGGGCCTCACTTCTCACCCGTACTAAGCAGCACTGCAGGCCGGTCTCAGTGGTGCTGCTTCAGGCTAAGCCTATTTGTGTGTTATCCTTGCTCACTTGGGCAGCCTCTCCAGCTGCACTGAGGACTAATTCTGCTAATTAAACTCCTGCATCAGGCTCGGTGATTGGATAGTTCATCCAGTATCGAACAGAGGGAACCTCGTGGTGTTTCCCAACCCAAGGACACCCACCCTGGGTGCTGTAAGAGCCACCTCTTGGGCAGAAAATATCAATTCCAGGTTGGAACAAGTTAATATTTGGGGCAAGGAACAAGTTTAGCCTTTGGTAGGGTGCTCATTTCTCCCATGATAGAGAATACCAAGCGGGAATGTCCAGAGTTCGATGAGAAGGAGAAGATTTCCAAACTCTTTAGTCAGGCACCCAAAGGTTCAGCAGCAGTTCCTCTGTCTTTTAGATAGCTAGACTGAAATATGAGTATTTGAACCACTTTTAATCAAGCTTTCAGGAAAACTGTCAGATGCAGAAACGGTGATTTTAAAAATAGACACTGTTTTCCTGTCTCTTTTCCTTCTGGTTTCAGACCTTAAGTTCACGTTCATTTGTCTCTTCCTGTCTTTTTTTTTTTCTTTTTTTTTTTTCTTGTAAATAGGTGGGAGAAAAAAGGCAAAAAAGGCTGATTTTTCCTGGGGTGGGAGGGAAGCTAGGGGACCAAAAGCAGTGTCTTTCATAAAAAAACTGGAATTATGGAAAACTTTGAAAAATGTAGTAGTTGACAAGTTCGATATTAACTGCTCTTGTAAGTTTATATTCTTTTTTTCTACCAAAAAATACAATTCTAAAATATTATAATTAGGGAGATTAGGGAGGCTGGGCTGGGTGAAGACACTATTTCTTTAGCTATCCCTGGATTATATGATTGAGATATGTATTTATAGGAGATGCACTCAGGCTTTTAAAATATACCTTAAATCTCCTTGAAGATGAGCTGCAAGGAGGTTTAAAAGCTATTTTTGAAATTATCTCTTTTTCTCCCATCTATCATGAGCTGCTTCCCAACTAGTCACACATTCTTCTGAGTCATGGAAGAGATTTCTTTGAAGTTGCTGGTGCTCTGCACCTACCTGTGTCTGCTGGGCCATGGGAAATGCTGTTGCCTGGAAGCAAAACCAGGCTTTAAAAAGGCAGAGCTCAGATGCTTCTGGGGCTCTCTTCCCCAGTGTCTAACGACTCCACTCCTTTTTAGTCATTTATTTTGATACTTTCAGAGGTTCTTTTGCATCGCAATGGCCAACTTTTAAGATTCATCTGTGTTTTTATTTATTGTTGCCATTTTTTTGAATTAAACTCATGATTCCCAAGTCCTGACTGTATTTGTGGATGTCTGGTTCGACAGTGCTTTGATATTACAGTTGGAACAGGAAAATAGTCATAGCCCATGACCCCCTTGATATCTGACCAAAATTTCTGGACCTCTTAAATCATAATGTTGCTTTTTATAAAACAGAGCTCTGAAAAATTGTTATTTATTTTTTCCCTCCTTAACTTTCTCCTGTTACCAATCTGGCCTCATGCTGTTGAGTAAACTGGGGTACAATTTGTGTATTTGTTATATCTCCTGTCAGTATGACAGTTGGAGGGCTTTGGTCACAATTTTATAAGCTGATTTTAAGTCTGTTTGTTGAAGCCTAATATGGGCTTTCACAGAAGAAAAAAGCCCGGGGGATATAACCTTGATCTTTAATTCATGCCTCTTTATAAGGAGAAAAAGAACATTTTTTCCTGTGCTTTAATGCAAGCCTTTGCTAACTGGTAGGATGGTGAAGTAACGTGGCAGACTGAGGTTTACTGACGGTGCAAGGCAGGCAAGTTCTCACCTCATGTTGGGTACATATGTTTACATTTGGAGTACCAAGCTTAACGGTGTAAAGTTTTCTATCTTTGACATAGTCTAATATAATTATGCACAGCGCTGGTTCCCTCCATCTAGCATTAAGAGCAACTGCAGCCTCTCCAGAATGGTCCTGGCTGGAAGGAACCTCCTAAGGGCAAAGAGATGATCTCTTCAAGTCTCTCATGAGCCCTACCATTTTGATTGCCAATAGTGGAATACGTTTACCATGTGGTAGATAGCGTGCAGTGTGTAAAAGGCAAGGGAGGCTTGGCATGGCTTAATAAACACGGAGATGGGGGCAGTTCCCTGGAGCCTCCAACAAGACCTCTTCATATTCACTTGTCCGCCTTGGGCAAGTGGCACTCAACGAGAGAGACTCTCAGACCACTGGAGCAGGTTTCAAAGCCTTGGAAGATGTGAAGCAAAACGTAGCTGTTGTGTACCCCTTCCAAAACTGTGTCCCAGAGAACTGGGCGGCCAATAAAACAACTCATGCTGACAGATGTTCTACGCAGTGCAGGATATAAAACCTTAGAAACGCTCTGTAGGTCGTGGTGTGAGAACCTGGGCTCAGCACCGTGGTGGTGGGTGCTGGTACCCTGCAGTGGGGCCTGGTACCGTGGCACAGAGCAGGGCTGTGGGGAGCTGGCAGCTGCCCCTTGTTGAGCACTGAGCTCCTGGCGAGCAGCGTGCACCAGGCTGCAGGCACCTGGAAGGGCAGTGAAATGCAAGGCTGGGCCTAAATCCCCTCTCCCGAGTGCCTTGCGTAGGGCCCTACTTAGCTGGCGTCTCCTGGCAAATCACGGCGTTTTCCGAAAGGCTGCTCTTCCCTGGGAATGGCAGAGAGGTGTCCAGTTGGAGGGAAAGACGGGCAAACAAAATCCTGACTAACCTAGTAGACCAGCAGGAAGCCTTGGTTTCTGTCCTTGCTCTTGGGAGGGGCCTGTCGATGGGTGTTGGGCACTTTGGGAGGTGTGTTTTTAGGAATACCCATTATGGGGTTCAGGTGCAGCACCTCTGCCCTGCACTTGTTTGCGTCTGGTCCTGAATGCTTTCCTGCACCAGGAAGCCTCACTGTGCACCTTGCCTGAACCCCAATGTTACCACTCTGCGTTGATCTTCTGTTGCTGGAGGTGATTGGTATCAAAGCTAGGGCATAAAACATGACTGCCCTGGGCCACAGAGCAACTAAGGTCACAGCCAGAAAGTTGTAGGGAAATCTGGCTTCAAAATAACCATCAGGTGGATGTGTGTTTCAATAAAGTACTGGAGTTTTTCTGTTGAAATGTGCAAACAGGGTAAGGCAGTAATAAGTGAAGGTGCAAATCTTCACTCCTATGAGGCACCGACAAAAAATGATGAAAGGAAAGAAGCTGTTGAAGTTCTGGGCCAGGCTTCCCCCCCTCCTGATGAGCCATGAGGTTGTTAATAGCCCCAAGGTTTTCATGAGTTACAGGGACCTCTCCAACTAGCCTGACTGAATCCTTTCAAATCTTAAGATAGAAATTAAAAGAAAATTACAACCTAACAAATCTCTCACATTTAAAAATTAATTAGGGGGAAAAATTACAGGTAGAGTAGAAATAACATTGGCACTGAAGTGCTTGCGTAAAGACATTGCCACTTCTTGGCAACCTACAGAGAAGCCAGCAGCACTTGCCGAAGTGGCAGCCCTTGGTGCTGCCCTCTCTGGAGCAGTTACTTGCTCTGTTTCCTGCCAGTGCTCATAAAGAGGAATGAAAGTCTTGAAGTTGGACCCCACAGAAATTGCTCACGCTAGAATTTGCAAAGCCTCAGGTTGGTTGACTTAATATCTTACACACTGCAAATGTACTGGTGGGGTGGAAGGTGTTTCATCTGCTGGAAACTAATCTCTAAGGTCTTCTTGCAGCAGGTGTATTACAATATTATCTCAGACTTTATTGCAAATAGATTTATTGAAGATGGCTCTACAGAATAGTCCTAACAAGTGAATCGTGCAGCACATTGGTTATTGCCTGAGTCTTGAGCTCCTACTGCTGCAACAGCTCCTTGTGAGAGGCCCTCAGCTCTGGAGAGTAACGTTGAGAGGCCTCCCAGCTCGAAGGTCCTTCCCTCATGCAGGAGGGCTCCAGGGGCTTGAGGCTCCAGTGCTGCTTGTGGGCACAGTTTGATTGTGGTCATGCAGCTTTTGTTGTGGAGATGTGCTCAGTTGTCACTGACCTCATGGCGTGCTGGGGAATATATGCTTTTTTTTTTCCTGATCTCATGCCCATTTCTGGCCTCAGCAGTTGCAACCAGTGTCGTAATGCCCAGTTCCTTCTAGTCAGCCCTGGGCACTGTCTGTTCTTCGTGCTTAGCTGTGGCCTGAGATTGAGAGGTTGGGAGAAAAGGCAGTTTTGTTCTGCCACAGGCTCCTTGGCTGTATTTGATAGCTTGGAGGTAAGAAGAAGGTCTTGCATGACAGGCAAGTTGGATTTTTCTATAGTACTCTTACTTTGATAAAATGGTGAGGTCTGCTGAAGAAGCCAAAATCAGTTTAAATGTGCTAGCATTCATATATTTCCATTATTAAAGTAGAACTGCTCTACTTTTCTTATATATATATATACATTAATCAAATACTGCATACCAAAATTAGACTCTCAGTCCCCCAAAGTTATTTCCCATACTAAGGGAAAGACTTTTTTTATCCTGCTTTGTAGTGTTTTTCAGCTCTGTAGAGAGGGACCTGGGTGTCATGGTGGACGACAAGTTGACCATGAGGCAGCAGTGTGCCCTTGTGGCCAAGAAGGCCAATGGGATCCTGGGGTGCATTAAGAAGAGCGTCTCC
>JAUBOD010001026.1:469811-491452 GCA_032353885.1 Nothura maculosa
GGGAGCTGGGCCTGTTCAGCCTGGAGAAGAGAAGGCTGAGGGGGGACCTCATCAGTGTGTATAAATACCTCAAGGGACAGAGGGAGGAGGAGGGGGTTGGCCTCTTTTCAGGGGTAGCCAGCGATAGGGCTAGAGAAAACGGACAGAAACGGAAGCACCACAAGTTTTGTAGGAAATTAAGGAAACATTTCCTCACTGTGAGGGTGACAGAGCCCTGGCACAGGCTGCCCAGGGAGGTTGTGGAGTCTCCTTCTCTGGAGATCTTCACAACCCATTCAGACAGAGCCCCGTGCTCCGTGCTCTAGGTGACTGCGTGTGCGCAGGGAGTTGGACTAGATGACCCTAGAGGTCCCTTCCAACCTTAGGGATTCTGTGATCTGTGTCCAAGTTTGTGACCAATAGCCAAAGCCTACATTCCTTTAAAATGAAAAGATACGTTTACACCTCCTAACTCTGGGGAAGAAACTTACAGGAAGGCTGAAATTGTTTTGAGTCTCATGAGTGAAGCGTAGGCACTGGTAAGGGGGCAGTAACAATGGAAAAAGCAGCAGCAGAGAGTGAAAACTCCTGTTAATTTATGAACTCCTGTACTTGGAAGTGAAGCTGCTCCTCTGGAGGGCTGTGTCCAGCTGCCTGGGAAGCGGGAGCTCATTTTGGCTCCGAGAGGCCACCCCGATGTGCCCATTTCTCCATTGGTGCCTGTTCTGCTGGAGCTGCAGGGAGGCAATGCTGTCAAAGCCACTACTACTGCCAAGTTTAGTTTAAATCGGCCAATCTTATTTTTCAGTTGCTGTTTCAGTTTGGGTTTGTTTTTCTGATCGTTGATTCAAGGTTAGGAAAGTAGACAGGGCTTGTGATAAAAGCCTGCCTGATCTCTGCAACTGGGGCTCGTCACAAGTTATTAAATCACTTGGGTTAAGGCTTTCACTCAGTAAATGTCCACAGAGCACTGGCAGCAGCTGAGGCATCTGCTAGAGAGATTCAGGATATTCAGAAACAGTGCAGCACCCACGCTGCATGAGCTATTCAATTATATTTCCTGTTATCTTGGAGTTTTTTGTTTATTTAAAGATACTGAGCTCTGTATTTAATCAATATATTTAATGTACCAAGTATCTACCAAGTATATGATCCTTATAATCATCTCATTTCCAGGTTTAGGTCAAATAGCAAGCACACAGCTATTCTAGGCTTGCACTTTTTTAATCTATCCTGATGCCAGATCACTTAGCTTCAATTACATGTATGCATCTAGCCTAAGACTACAGCAAACTTCACGCTCAAGCATCCCAAACTTGCCTAAGTGCTGCAGTGCAACTGAAGTGCTCAAGTTGGTAGAAAGCAAAGAATATTTGTTCTCAAGTTTTGTAGTTTTGAAGGGATCTTGCTAAATTATAAGATTTAAAATGTTAATTTAAAATTCTGCTAAAGAGAATGATTATGCAAACTCTTCTTCTGTGGCTACTTCTGATGCTTTTTGAAGATTGCAGGAGTTTGCCTTGAGAATTTTAAAATGCAGCTTCTCTCCCCTGTGCAACTCCAATGTGTATATATTAATTTCTATCTATTGCTCTAAAATTGTAGTGAAAGTTAAGTCTGTAGATTAGGAAAAAATATTTATTTCTTTCACCAACACTCCAGGTGCCACACAGAGCAGAAAGGTGGGACTTGGCCTCTTGATCCTGTTGCTCAGATCTGATCGGAACAGTTCCGTGTTCTGGCTCTGGGATCCCAAAGCCACAAGTCAGCAGAGAGGAGCTTTGTGAGAAAGGATGGCTCTGAGCTTGCCGGGGGGCTTTCCTCTTTGGTAGGAATCAGCTGCTGGCCATCAGAGACAGGTCATTCCTTCAGGGGGCTTTGACCTAATCATCTGGACCTGGATTGAGGACCTTGCTGAGAAAAAGGTGCTGTGGGTTGGAAGCTGATGAAGACACAGGAGCTGCTCGTGTGCAGGGGATGAGAGGTTCATTTAGGTGAACGTGGGCTCCTGTTGCACTGACCAAGGAGCTGCTGCAGCTCTTGGGTGAACAAATGACTGTGAAAGCAAGAACTCGAGTGAGGAGTAAAGGAGCTGTCAGCCCCGCATAGGCACTGAGGGTTCCACATTATGTTCTTCAGACATTATATCCCTCCAAAGGATGCTGATAAATTAGGGAGATGAGAGGAGAGCCATGAGTGATTGAAAGGCTGGAAAATGAGATTTACATTAAGAGTCTGGGGACTTAATCTATGTAGCTTAACAAACAGAAGGTTAACAGGAACCAAAATTAGAATTGGAAGACTCTTTACTCTGGCAAACAAGAGCAAGGTGAATTTCAGCAACAGTAGGAGTTGAATGAATTCAGTTTCTGAATATTTTTGCCACTGCATGCAGTTAATCACAGGAACCTTTTATTAAGACTGTTTTCAGGTCCCTGTTTTTGAGCATTTTCAAATAAATGCTTGTCACAAAGATTGAACTCCAATTCTCTTGGGAATTAGCTCAGTGACGTGCCATGGCCTGTGTTATGCAGGAGGTCAGACAAGATGATCAGCAGAAATTGGTGGCACTAGAAGACATATAAAAGCACAGATGGGTGCACACAGACTATGTGGATATTTTCGTCTCTTCCAACTGCGGGTGAATTGGGTTATTTTAAATGACCTTCAGTGGTGCTGCGCAGAGATGGACAAGGAGCCAACAATGCCCAGGACACCTGAAAATGGCCCACAGGATTGTTCGTTTTCCTGCCTCTGGTGTTTGCCTGGTCTGTCCTTGCTGCACAACAAGACAGCTTTGGCTTTGGGATGGCAGCGGGATCCCTTATGGAGCCCTATACTCCAAGGGGCTGCTTCTATAGTCAGAGGGGGCACCAACGTGAGGTTGCTGGCTCGGGGGCAGCAGCCTGTGGCTTAAGATCAGGCAGAAACCACACTGGTATTTGATAGCCAGTGCCTCCTGGGAAATGAAGGACAGAAGGGAGAACTCCTGTATGTATCACAAGCAACAACTGGGAGTTTAGTTTGCTTAAGATTTATCCTGAAGCTCTCTGGTAGTGTCAGGAGCTGTCAAAAAAATCAAAGTGTTAAGATTTATTAGGAAAGGAGTTGAGTGCAAACATCATGCCAGCCCATAAACTGTGTGCTTGCAGATTGTAGGTCTTGCAGATCTGCAGACTGTAGATCTTGCAGATCTTGTAGATCTCCCTTAGAGGAGACCATTACTGGGAAAGGTGCAGGGAAGGAAGGCTCAGCAGTTGCAGAACGGCTTTTTCTTCTCAATCTGGAGGAAGAAGAAGGAAAAGGTTTAAGTTTATGGACAGATGGGAGAACTGGAATAAAGAATGCCTATTCACTGTTGCTAGTGACCTCAAACTCTTCTGGTATCAGAAACAGGCTTGAAATGAGGGATCTTGTGGAGCACAGGGGAAGAAAGTGCTTTTTCTGAGGGCATCGTAGTAGAGTGTGCTCTTGGAAGAGGTTGTGGAAGCCAGAAGTGCTGAAGAGCTGGAACTGAGGAGGACAAGACGGCCTGCAGACGTCAAGCAGCTCTCCAGCTCCAGAGGACCCACAGGTCTCCAACTCCTGAGGTTTGGGGCTCCCTGACTGCCCGGGGAAGCTAGGGAGAGGATTACTGTGTGTTGCCTTATTTTAGTCTTTCCCCAAGCAGAAGCCTTCTGAGGGGGAAGCAGCTCTGCTGCTGTTGCTGAGCTGCAGAAATCTGTTGCTGGGAAAATAAAAAGTGGGGGAAGGTGACACATTGCAGAGAAAGGAGGGAAGCTGTGAAGTCAGCGGGAGAGCTTTCAGGGCAAGGAGGGATTGGGAGATAATCCAGAGGTCTGAAGGAGGAATCTGGCGCTGCTTGAGCATCTGCCACTGTTGGAAAACATGGTATGAGGTTGGTGGATTTTGTTTGATATAATGTGACTGTTCTGAACAGCCCAAACATGCTCCTAACGTGTCTGTGAGACATCATTAGAGTGGGACCCCTTCTGCCAAGTTATCCATGGACCTCTTTACTAGAGATGCAGCATGACTTCCTTAAGGAAGAGAGTAAGATCCAGAAATCTCCTTGAATGGTTGCAATGCATGTTTCACTTTACTTCCTTTGCCAATATGACATTTCACAGAATCACAGCATGGTTGAGGTTGGAAGAGACCTCTAGAGATCATCTAGTGCAACCCCCTGCTCCAGCAGGGACACTCAGAGCACGGGGCACAGGGCGGCATCCAGGCGGGTTTGGGAGATCTTTGGAGGAGAAGGAGACTCCACAACCTCCCTGGGCAGC
Organism: Nothura maculosa; assembly: GCA_032353885.1. NCBI lineage: Eukaryota > Metazoa > Chordata > Aves > Tinamiformes > Tinamidae > Nothura > Nothura maculosa. The sequence continues at coordinate 474,080 of JAUBOD010001026.1, forward strand.
CTGTGCCAGGGCTCTGTCACCCTCACAGGAAACAAGTTCTTAAATTTCCTAAAAACTGGAAACCAAGAGGACAGATCCTTGGCCAGTGTCACTAATTTGATTAAAATCAGTTGCAGAACTGGCCCAACCTGCACAAAGCATCATGTTTAGTTCATTGTGTGACCCTCCTATATTGCTCAGCAGGTTTTCTTCCAGATTTCTCTTGCCTTTGTATGTTTTTCTCCTTGCTCCAGTGTGTGCATGTGTGTGTGGAGAGAAACAGTTGTCTCTGTTCCATTCCTTATTGGCACCCGGGAGGGGACATCTCTGTCTTATGGCAGTTCTCCCCATGACCTGGTGCCTCACGCATGGCCCTTGCTGGAGATGCAGGGCACTTTCTGCCCAATGGAGTTTGGAGCCAGCCTACGCTCGCACTTCAAATTTCCCCTCGTGACAAAACATGTCAGAATAAATCTCCTCTGCACATGAAACAACTTCTGACATAAAAGTTCCAGAAACCAATTGCGTAAGTGTCCGTGTAAATCCTCTTTTTATTAACCGACCTCCTGTACCTAGAAGCTGAATTCCCAAGTTCCTGAGCTGTCCAGAAGATCCCTTGGAAGCTGGAAGCAGCTGTGAGCACCGTGGGAGCCGTGGATGGGTCAGGCTTGCCTAGCTGGGCCGCCCTTCCAGGGAGCTGCGCTTTGGGGGCTGCAGAAACAAAGCCTCTGCTGGAAGGGAAAACAAGATTACGGTAATTACAGCAACACGGGAGCCAAGCTAGCACGCTTCAGCCTTGCATTTTCATGCTGAATCAAACACAGCGCTGTCACCGTTGCTAATTTTTTGGTCACTGATGAAATCCAGCCCTGTTTTATGCATGAATCTGTCCCAGGGTAATGCTATGTATTGTGGAAATTCCCTGGGCCATTTGTTAGCTGCTACAAATCTGCCACAGGTAATGTAGGCTAGTGCGAGGCTAATGGAAGCAGGAATCTAATCCACTAATGGTGTAAGCTCTAATTTCCTCCCATTCCCATCCCAGCTGCTGAAGTGATGCCAGGGAAGGAAGTGTCTAATCCTGCCTTTTCTTAAGCAAGTGGAATGGTTTTTCTCTTTGGCCTGGACAGTGCCTTTGCAGGGAGATTTGCAAGACTTCTTGCAGGCTATTGTAAAACTCTTAGTAAGATACAGAAAGAAAGCTGAAAATTAAAAAAGTTGTTTGGAAAAGAAAATGGAGTAATGTAGCAGCAACAAGTGTTTGAGAAGGTGAGTGGCTCTTTCACACAAGACCTGCTTGCAGGAGTGTCTGTCTCAGTGTTTCTTACACTTTACACCATTAAGCAATTTCCCTTTCATGTGAAGTATTTCTCATGGGGCCTTTGGAATCATGAGCCATCTCTGAGGAGCTGGGTCCGGGTTTCCTGGGCAGTTCTGGACACTGTTGAACTTCATTAGGTTTCTCACTGCCCAGTCGTCCAGTCTGTCCAGGTCAAACATCCCTCATTTTGGAAGGGAAGACATTGTTGCTTGCGCGGATGCAGGCTGCATCCCACCATGCTGAGAAGTCCAGCCTGGAGCTAATGCTGTGGCTCAAAAGTGTGAGGGATTTGTGACGTGCTAGAGCAGCTCTTGTCCAAAGATGTTTCTCATGGCTCTTTGTGCTGCTGTGCCCTGGCTCTAGGCGCTGAATGGGACAAACTCCCTTGGGCAGCTGTAAGCAACAACAGCCTGCAAGGAGCAATAGATCTTATAGTGCTAATAAGAATATAGCAACATTTATTTAGGTTTATGGTAAAGCAGATCTTCACTCTAAGAGATGAAAAGCCATTTGAGTCTCTCTGTATATGCATAGATGTATTTGAGTATATATGTATTTTTTGTCTTCCACATGATTGAGTGATCTGATCTGTAGAACCTAATCCCATTCCTATTTCCAAGAAGGCTGCATGCATTTTCCAATGATGATTCAGAGGGAGCTTTTCCAAGGCAGAAAGAGGGACTCAGTCTGGAGGTGGGGGTTCCTGGTAGCCAGTGTCATTTCTGGAGATGGATTGTGACCCCTTAGGAAAAGGCTCTGAAACCGCTGCACCCCTGGTGATATGACATTATCAGGTATCAGTTAGTGAAGTAATTTCAGTCTGTTTGTGCTCCAAGCTTTTGTTTGCAGTAGTTCCTTTGGATATTGTATGGATAAATGATTTCAAGCTTGTCACATTCTCTGAAGACACATTTTTGATCACGGAGCAAATAGGCCTGAAATGCAGGGCCTGGAAATACGCAGATTGTCAGGTATCCTGCTCCCTCGAGACTTCACGAGATCATCTGGCTCACAAATGGCACTTTTTCTTTTATTCATCCTGCTACTTAGAAGAATTGCACATGTAAATAGGCCTATAAATCTCTGACCTAGTTGTAATAAACTTGAATGTGGGCTGCCTACAGAGAACGTACTGTGCTCTGCTAGGCTCTGCCCACCCCTGTGCTGCATCCTAGGAGTGTGTGTTACCTTTGCGCCATCAATCTTCTGAATGATGCTGCCATTAATTGCTTTTAATAAAAACATTTGGCTGTTTTAAGTGTTTCAGGATTTCCACAAGTCTGGGGAGAAACTCCAGAAATATTTCTGTGATACTTACGGAGCTTCCTGGTGGGAACAGTTTTTGTGGGATATGGAAAGTATGAGGCATTTGAAAGAGTGTTTCCAAAGTAACATAAGCATAACCTATACAGTATTGCTCAAATCTGGAATGGGTCTGGTATGGGCAGAGCCCGTATGTTGTGTTTATGAGTTAGGGCCGTGTCTGAGCACCCTCAGCAACCCTGTGCCCCAAGTATCTTCAAATACCTCAAGTCTTCATTTGAACTGTTATGTAGTCTAGCTCAGTTAAGCTGCCTGGGCCCGGTGGAGGTGGTCTGGGATTGTTTCACTTGTGCCCTGAATGGGCTGGACGTGCCAACCTGCAATTTAAAGGCTTTTAGGAATGACTTGGCAGAGCTCGTTATCCTGGCCGTGGCGCATGGGTAGAGCAAGGACAGGTCTAGGCAGTCCTGCCGTAACATTGAGCATCCTGTTAAAATCTGGATGAAGGGTGAATCTGAGCAGGAAAATCCCAATGTCCCCCTTTCCTGTACAAGCCCTGCCCCAGTTCCAGATGAGCATGGGCAAAGCAGCCTCTGGCATCTGCAGCTGGTTCTTAGCCTGCCCGGGAGGTTTAGCCAGTGCCTAAACTCCCTAAAACTCATCTTGCAGCCGACTGCTCACGTTGGCCCCATTTTGTAAGGGAAAGATAAAGATAGGAGAAAAGCCAATGTCCAGGTTGTTTTCTGAGGAGCTGAGATCAAGGCTTTGGAGGCAAGAAGGGTGGAAACTGATTGTGGAAAATCACTTCAGGATGTAGCTCAAGAGGGATACTAGCTCATAGCTACAGATGCTGCTGGGGGGTCTTGAGCTGGCTACGTGAATAAAATTTTGTGACAAACTGTCTGAGATACCTTATAGGCTATGGCACACATAGAGCAGAGTCATCTTACCCTTTGCATTGTTCCATGTCTGCTGCGTTTGGCTGAAGAAATTTGGGTTTCTGTCAAATGAAGCTATTCCAAAGGGAAATGACTGATAACGATGGCTCGGATAATCTAGTTGGAAAGTGAGTAAAGGTTGGTGGGATCTTGATGTTTGCCCCTCACCAGCACAGGGGTAGCTGTGCTAGGGGGAACTGACACAGTGGGAACTCAACCGTTTTCCACTGAGAGAAGTCAGGACACTTGAAAAATGTCAGAAGGGACTTGCATATTGTTTTTATTTATATAACTTGAAAGCAAATGCAAACCTGAAAGTCTTTAATATGTTTGTTATCCATTTCCAAGGATATTTCAAGCCTTGTCTTGTGTAGGAGTGTTCTCAAGTGCATCTGTGCTGGGCTGAAGCCCACTCACCTTGCTCACATCAACAGCACCACTGACATCAATGAAGGCTTCATCTCAGTTAAGTGGTGTAAGATTTGTCTTGATTTAATTAAATTTAAGAGCTCTTGTAATGTATTACAAACCAGAATAAAACAACAGATAACCAAACTTTGAGAGAGAATGTCTCGTGGTGGCAGGAGAGATGGAAGAAAACTTTTGTCTGGCTTTTGTGTGTGCCTCAACAGGCCCAATATACTCAAGTTTTCAGCTGTCTGACTTAAAATGATGAATGCTGAGAAAATGAAATCCATCCCAGAGGAATTAGAGAATTAAAACTTCTGGGCTATTGTTCCAACTCCTCTGCCAACTGTCTGCATGACCTTGGCTCCAGGATGTGTCTTAGTACAGTCACTTACAGGAAGGAGGCTCAAGTTGTCCAAGTTGCTCACCAAACTCCAGGGTAGTGCTGCTGGCCCTCACTTAAGAGCTCCCCATTACCTTAGGGCTCTGTGGTGCAGCCAACACTATTCCGAGTTTCTCTTCCAGTTTATCCCGCTGGAATTAGCTTGTGCAAACTGATGTATCTGCATAATGTAATTCCTTCATATTGCTCCCTTCAGCTGGCAGAAGTGTCTAAAGTAGTAACCTCACTAGCCAGTGCCAAACAAAACTAGGAGAGGGACCAATTAACAAACAAAATGCTCATTTACTCCATGCTGAATAGCTACCGGAATGCGAAATTCCTAATATTACAATTTGCAGCATTTAGTTTAGGGAAGTCTATATTAGAAGAGGAAGAGAAAAGCTTTGAATTTAGAAGATGACTGGACAACAAGTCTGGTGAAAGGACCAGGGAGACCAGGGGAGTTTCAGAGAGATCTCAGACATCTCACATCCACGTTAGCACCGGGTGGGCAGAGTGGTGGCAAATGCTTCTGCTCCGTTTGAAATACAGCAGAACCTGATGTTGAGAGGAGATTGCTTCCTGCAGCCAGACCCGTGTGGTATCTGCAGCTCAAATCAACACTGTGTATTTATTTATTATTTTCTTTTAAAATTTCAAAAGAAAAGTATGTCCCTGACATGACTGACTGGTTAATAACCAAGGCTAACCTAAAATACAAGTGATACATTGGAAGAAAAGTGATAGCCGGTCTTGCCAACGTTTTTATCCTTCTTACAGTTGCAGTGGCCCTTATCTGCAACACTGCTACAAACACTGCCAGAACAAAAGCTGTAGTTCATGCAGCATGTGGCATTGCTGAGTCAGAAGGCTCAACGACAGTAACATCTACTAATATTTTATTGCATACTTCTACTTGGACTGATTCTTGACCCTACACAATGTTTGCTATAAAATATGCTAGCTTTCTCAGTCAGCTGATTGGATCCCTTGGACACTTCCCCTTGTAGGTTGAATGATGGTGTCCCAGCCTTGTATCTATGATGTTGAGCTCTTTTCCTGAGCCTGACTACTATTTCTGTCCAAACTGAAACATGAGGCCTGAAGGAGCTGTAGCCTTCGTGTTGTGAAATGATTAAGAAATAATACAAGGAAAGGATAAATCATTTTGGAAAGATACTGTAGTCTTTGTGTTGGATGCTAGAGCCGCCAAGATTTTTAGTGGAAACTGTGAAACCATTTTGTGCTTACAGTTGCATGGGACATGCTTATTAGGCTGTCAGCTTTCACTGGCAATTTGAATCTTTTCAAACTTTAGTTCTTTTAACTATTTGTGTTCAGATGTTGTGTTGCTGTCCTGACTATTTGTCTAAGATAGACAGTCCTCTAAAAAATCTTTTTTATCAAGCCATTGAACAATAAGTTTGTCCCAAATGTATGACCTTTTACTCTAGAACCAAAAGAAAATCTGCAAGCTTAATTTATTAAATATCAGAAAATATTTTCAACTTCCCTATGTTATTAATGCACCTTTTCATACTGGATTGTGTAAACTGTGAAACAAATGTGGAAATGATCAAAGGCCATAATTCTACACGTCTGTCATGACCCAAGAGCAGACTATTGTCAAGCCTTGAAAAACTTAGCCTTGAATCCAAAGTTTATTTCCATATCCCTAAGACTTTTCTATTCTTGTTTATTTTAAAAACTATTTTGAGAAAGGATTAGGAAAAAAATGGACTTTAGAGCAAACACTTCTAAAAATCTCCTCTGGATTAATCATAAAATAGGACACTTCCTGATTAGGAAAGTATTATGAGACGTAGCAGATTAGGTAGTAACAAGAGTGGATTATCTGAAATGACTTGGTTTAGGAGGAGCATCTACATAAAATAATTCCTGTAAAGTAAACAGCACTTGAAGTGCAGAAATCTTACCAAGGAGTGTCTAAAAATGTCCTAAGCTAAGAAGAAAAAAGGATATACGCACAAATGGAAAAGTAATTCCACTCTAAAACCAAATTAGGATTCTGTTCACAATGTGGTACCTTAAATTGGGCAACATTTTACCAACAGATTATTTATTTATTTATGTATTCATTTATTCATTCATTCATTTTCTCTCCAGGTCCTGAGCTCCCCATCTTTCACAGGCTCTCTCCCTTGTTCCCAAACCAATAGCCCAGCTTTTTGGAAGCCCTCTGTTCTGCAGGTGTTTTCTGACAGCAGATGAGCCCTGGCAGTTTAGATCTATTAAACTCTTGCCTATAAAGCTTATCCTGTTGAAAATTGCTTCTAGGATCTTCTTTTAAACAGGAATTTGGCAATGGAAATAGGCACTGAAATTGGATACTTTTGTTTTAGCTATTCTATTTCAAAAGACTATGCTTCCAGGAGGGTGTCAGCAAAGCCTCCCTGGGTGAACCTTTGGATACCTTTGTGTTTTCCATGATACACGAGTTCAGTGTCTGGAAGAAGGGAAATTTGGCACCATGAGTGACTGTGCCAGAGGGCTGCCCAGGTTTGCTGACTGGATTGTGAATGTGCAGTGTCCAACGCAGCTCTCTGGAAACTTTCATATCGGGGGTTTTGCATCAGTGAATCTCCTACCTGTATCCAGATCTGGCTGAATTGTAAATCTCTGTCAGTAGGAGGAACTTAGATACTGCAAGAGCAAATGGATTGAATAGTTCAGTTTCTCTCCATCACTTCTCAAAGGTTTCATGCTTCCTGTTCTTCTCTTCTGGTGTAGCTGAACATACCTGGTGTAACTGCAATAAATGGAGAATTGGCCTAGATTTAAGTTAATGAACTTGCCAAAGGGTCTGCCATTGGGAAGAGAGAAAAATAATTTGGTTGCACTTACTTTCCAATTACAGTTTTGCAGTTTTTCCTTTTTTGTTTTCTTCTAGCAGATGTTTGGGAATATGAGAAGCTATGAAGCAGTTTTGATATATTATAGATTTTTTTTGCCTTAAGAATCAAGGCAATTTTAAACCCTCTGCATATAATCTTTATATATATATATGGTTTGTCAACAGTAATTTAAGCATAAAGATTTAAGCAGGAAGAGTCAGACTGAGTTTGGTTTATGCAAAATTTCAGGCAAGTCATTGTTCATCTGTGGACCTTGAAAACTGAGGTTCTCGGTCTGCCCCATGGTATGAATTATATATTTTGCTCTATTAATAGCCTCGGAAAATGTTACTTTCCTGCACTGTTGGATTGCAGTTTATATTCTGTCCTGCCTGTCCTGACACCTCTGACCTGCTCTGATCATAAAATGCATCTGATTTGACATTTTCACCATCAATTTTATGGCGTGGTGATGTTGCACTGGGTAGGGCAATATTTTCAGTTTTACACATAAGCAATAGACCCGACAGGCAGATTAAAGTATTTACCTGAGGTTAAACAGCAAGTCCAAAAGCAGGGACCTGCATCTAAGTATCTGGAGCTGCAGCGTGGTCACCAGTTGACCTCCTTTCCCTGGTTTCTATAGGGAAAGAGATCATTTCTCCCGTTGATGAGGCACCTCAGAAGGCAGTGCAGGCAAATTCGACTATTTCTTTCAGTGCTATAGACAGAAATGTATTGCTGGCTGCAGGTACTGTCCCAAATCCCCATGGATTTGTAAACACTCCTTAGGAAGGTATTGAGAACTGCCCCCTCATTGCTGTACTCCTGTACTTGTCCTTTTGAGCTTGCTTGCTTAGGCTTCCCATAGGTGTCAGGAGTCATATTTAGTAGAGACTGAACGTCCTCAGAAACCCTTAGATCAAACCAGAGCAGTCTGAGAGAAGAATACCCATGTGGGTGCAGTACTGCTCCGTCATAAAGAACCAAACTCATGCAGTGTGATGTTTTATAACTTCATTTGCTTCTCAAAACATAGAACTTGGTGCTGCAGAAGCTATATTACAAGAATATAAGTTCAGATACTAGTACAATAAAAAAATGCAGGAATAATCATATTAAACTTTGGTGCCAAGGCTTTTGCAGTGGCAGAGAAATGCCTGAGCATCTGCAGGGTGTGCAGGGGACCTGTGCGCCCAAAGGACAAGGGTAGGAGTCCGTGGAGGGAAAGGGCTCAAGAGTTGGAACAAGGGAGAGATCCGTGCACGGGGCAGGATTGCATTAGGGATGAGAGGCATGTGTGCTTCCTGGTGGGAGCAACTTTGGAAGAGGAATGCAGTGGGGAGCAAATGTGCCCTGTCACAGTCACGGGATTACAGTGAAGCTGCTCAGCGTCCTCATAGCCACCTCCTTATCCCTGCGCCCTGGGATAGGGAGCCTGGGACATGTCAACTGCACCAAGGTGAGCATTTTAGATTTGTAAAGAGCATGGAAAAAAGATCTAAGAGAGTTTAGTTGTGTTGCTTACTGCTAATCACAGATTTAAAAATTAAAACCAGAATTAGTTCACTACTAGGCTTGGAGGAGCCGGAGTGCTGGGATGGGTGCTGATGCTGGCACCGGGACTCTGTTCCTGTGCCTTGATGCAGGCAAGGCAGTGCCCTGCTGCCCTCCCTGCGTTTTGGTGATGACGCTCATGTGTCCGTGTTTGCTTTCCATAGTGCTTAGGGACAGGTTCTGGCCTCAGGAAGAAGTTACTTGGGATATGCCGTAGTGCAAGTTACTGGAACTCAGTCTCCAGGGGTTATTTCAACCATGGATTAAAATGTTCTGTGAAACTTCAGGGTATCAAAGACAGAGGAGTGAGACTTCTATTGAATGGCTTCAAGCTCGGGGTGTTCAATATCTTAGGACATGCCCCCTACTCACTTGTTGGTTTTCCTCTAGTGCCCTTTCTGGCTTAAGTCCCTGATTTCCCTGCCAGATGCCACTTTCTACCTTGCGTTCGGATCCCTTCATGACCCTTAATTCTTTTTATCCCTTATTAAAGTGTCCTTTGCAAGAACGCTTTTGTTAGTCTTAAAGAACTCGGTGCAGCTTAATTTCCTTGTCCCTCACTCAATGGTGCAGGAGAGGGACCCGCACGACCGTTGGGCTCCTCACCTTTGTAGAGGGAATTCTGGTCACCGAGCTGCCTGGAGAGAGGGAGGGAAGCTGGGGATAATGCCTGGACAGCGGCATGGCATGAAGGGCCACCACGTTGTGCCACAATAGTCCCTGAATCCTTATGTCTGTCTGAGAAGGTTGTGGATTTGTATTGCGCTGGTGTAGCTGCAGTGACCTGGTGTGTCTCTCACCTTGCTATTTTTCATCTGTTTGTAGCATCAGGTGCATTTCATACACAGATGTGTCTTGGTTATTGTTTTAGTTATTAGCATTCCCCCAAGTGCTGCGAATAGAGGGTTGAGCTGCTGCCAGTAAGGGAATGAGCTGCACTTCACACTGCCCATGTGGAAATGCTGCTTTTCACCCTTTTTCAGGCCAGTCTCTAAACTTGCAACAGCTGAAATGTTTGCTGGGGCTGGTAAGCATGTAACTCATGCAACTTAGAGGTAGGGAAGTTCCACCTGAAATCCTTGGAGGTTTCTGCGCAGCGAGAGTTGTTTGCACATACAGGCCTTGTTTGGTTGTAACTGCAGACTGAGGGACAAGGAGGCCGGCAGGGGCAGGGCAAGGCGCTCTGCAGACAGAGGAGGTGCCCAAGGGCCATTGCAGGCAACGCAGGCTTCCTGGGTCAGCCCTCTTGTTGGGGCTGCCTCCTACAGTTCAAGCAGAGATAGGCTGTACATGTGGAGCAACAGCTGCTCGGATCAGCAATGCAGTGATCCAGTGGCCTGGTTCCAGTTGCCGTGTGCCCCATTCCAGGTGTCCCTGTGGCGGCTGAGACCCTTCAGCAGTTGCCCCATCCCCAGAGTCCTCAGGCCAGGTGCACTGGGTGACTGCAGGAGAAGGTGGACACAGGGATGGCTGCAGCACCTCAGACTTGCACGCGTCATTTTCCCATTTGGGGAAGGGCAGGTAAGCGCCGATGCTGCCCCTGCCAGGAGGGCGGCCCTGCACTGCCCGTGCTCCTGCTGAGGAGCTGGAGAGAGGAGCATCCGCAGGCACCAGAGCGCCGGAGAGGGGCTGGGGCGGGCAGAGCTCCGAGCTGCTGCCTTCAAAGGGAGAGCGGTGGGATCTGCAGCCATGTGGGGAGGCCCTGGCACTGTGGGGAGCGCCCTGACACTGTGGGGAGCCCCTTATGCTATGGGGAGCCCCTGGCATCGAGGGGAGCCCCCTGGCACCATGGGGAGCCTCTAGTGTCATGGGGAGCCCCTGGCACCGTGGGGAGCGCCCTGGCACTGTGGAGAGTGCCCTGGCACTGTGGGGAGCCCCCGGCATCGAGGGGAGCCCCTGGCATCGAGGGGAGTCCCCTGGCACCATGGGGAGCCGTTAGTGTCATGGGACGCCCCTGGCACCGTGGGGAGCCCCTGGCCCTGGGGAGAGTGCCCTGGCACCGTGGGGAGGGCCCTGGCACTTTGGGGAGCCCCGGGTGCTGTGGGGAGCCCCCTGGCACCGTGGGGAGTCCCTGGCACCATGGGGAGAGCCCCGGCACCATGGAGAGATCCCTGGCACCGTGGGGAGCCCCTGGCACCATGAGGAGTCCCTGGCACCAAGTGGCCCAAGGGGCAGCACGGGGACCTGCTGCCTGCAGCCCGGAGAGCCAGGGATACCCGGGAGGGTGGGAAACAGCCAGGTGGGCAGGGGGACAACACAGGGCTGCAGGGGAGGGTGGCTACAGGCAGCTGTAGGGCTGTTTGAGAAGGGTGCTGTGTGTTACCTGTATGTTCCTGTTTGCATTTTCCTGGTGTCCTTTTTCTCCCATCCGAACGAGTGATGCTTGGTTGTGCCATCTGATGTGGTTTTGTGTGGACAATTGGGCCTCGGAGCATGAGGCAGCTTAGGCTGATTTCTCCAGCCTCAGAGTAGGGATTCAGGCTGGGCTATTATTTATTGACCTCAGAAGTTTAAACCTGGCACCACTGATACCCATCAAAGACTGGCAGAAAGAGTGCACAGGGCTGGGAATTAGCTCAGGCCACCTACACTTAGTGATTAGGGTGTTTCATATTAGCTGCTTTGGCTTGCATAGGGAATGGTATTTACAGGCACATGCATTTTCTTTTCCTTTTATCAGTAGGATGCATTGACAGATGAGGGAAGACAGCGGAAACTGAAGCCACCTCGGACTTATCTCCCCAGTATTTGGGCAAAGAGGTGGAGTTGATGTTGCAGGGCTGCTTGGTGTTGCCCTGGATTTGTGCTTATTAAAGGCTGGATTCACCTGCAGCCTCCGTAAAGGCTGTAATTATACAGGGAAGTAGAATAGATCCCGGAGCTGCTCCCTGTGGAGGGAGGGGTGCTCTTTGGGCCTGCTGGGGAGCATTGCTGCCCACAAAGGGAAAGCTGCATCTTCGAGCAGCCCAGCACGCAGCTACGGAGCATTCTGACAACTGAACGAGAGCAGGAAGAGATGTTTAGAGGAGACATATGGCCTAACATGCTGGCCCATTTTTGGTTGATCTTTTTCCAGTCCTTCTGCTTTCTCGACATAACCTCTCTCCGCGTCCCTCCCTCTTCCATAAGCCCATCTGCCTTCATCTGTTAACTCACCCACTGTTACTATCAAATTGTTCATCAGCCAAATGAGCTCCTCTCTCTCCGGCGTCGCTACAACAGGCCTGGCACTCAGCGGTGGGCCGGTGCTGAGAAAAACCGACATCACCAACGGTTTGTCTGGGGCCCTTTGTGAGACAGGGGCCAGAGCAGCTTCCTATTTGGCATCTTATTTTCTAGAGCTGATCTCCTCTTCACCACCCTCCCGAGCACAGAGCAGTTTCAGTGCAACGTGCTTTCCTGCAATACGAGGGAGTAGCCCCATTCATCTTGGCCTTGATTTTGTTCCAGATTTTGCTCTTTCTCCCTTGTTCTGGTGCCAGTCTGCGACCCCAGTTGGGTTAGGGGAGGAATAATTGAGCAAAGCTCAGTTGTGTGGCTGTGAGCTAAACTGCCCTGCCAAAAGGCAGCAGCAAGGGCTGCGATCCAGCGATGAGCAGCACGGTGCAGAGGGACACCCGATGCATCCCTGTCAGCACACAGAGGTGTTTCAGGTGGGTCTTTAACTCCCCATCCTCACCAGAAGCAAGTGGCTCTGTTTTAGCCCAGTGTTAAAGCCTGTGTCTGCTAGGCCAGGGTTAAAGCAGGTGTCTGCCTGTTGGGTGGTCAGCAGCAAAGCGCTGCTGCCGCTGGGCAAGGTGACGCTGCTCCTCCTTCTCCAGAGCTTGTTCCTGCTCTGGATACTTCAGCTCCTATCACTATTTTTATCTCTTTGTCACCAGCGCAAGTCACGGCTTCAGATTAAAACTGTGTTAAATTAGGCAGTTCAGTCTGGATTTGGTGCTGCAGACATCTGGATTCATTGCTGCAGAGGCTCAGTGGACCACTGATTTTCAGTGCAGATGAGACCACTATCCTCCTTGAACAGAGGTTCTTAAGACCCACAGCTTTGCGTAGGTATTCGATCATGTGCCACCCACATGTTCTTTAAATTGGTTGGGAGCTTCCAGACATGGTGGAGGGGGAAATCTGAAATACACTAAATTCTTCCAAGCTTTGTGAGAGGCAACCGGGTAGAGGAGATGGACCCTGCTAGTGTGTATTCCTATGCCTGCTTAGCCAGTGAGTAGCTATAGTGTGAACTTGCCTTTCATGGACATCCAAGAGGCTACATGGACACTGAATCTGTGCTTTCATCATTGAGCTGCTGTCCAAAGGGCTTCTTGGGATGTAGGGTCAGTCTTTGCATGATTATTGATTATAGTTTTATTTTAACACACACTCTTACTTGTAGGATTATCAAAGGCTTTATGTAGGAAAAATCCCCACAGTATTTACTCATGTAGAATAATGCTTCATAATCCCTGTGTATGTTGCCAAGGCGCCTTCCAGTTGACCATTCTGGATTTTGTAGCTGGTGAGCATTTTCTCCAGGAGGAGAATCAGGTAGAAGAAAGGGACCAAGCAGGAGAAATGCCAAGGCAGTGCATGCTCACATGTGAAACAATTAGGGAAAACTGAAAATTAGGTCATGCAAATGACTGCAGCCGAAGGGCGAGACTGCTTTTGATCAAGTGCTCTGGTAATTCCGTAGGCACGCCGAGCGACTCCGGAGTGAGACGAGGAGAGGGCTCAGCCTGTTGCAGGAGCTGGTAGCGCTTCCTGCAGGGAAGGCGCCTGGTAGGTGCATGGCCATGGTGCTCTTGGGGTCTTGGCCTGTCCTGTGTAATTTCCCAGTGACTCTGATCCCTGGGGAACCTTTGGGAGAGCCTGTGATGCCCTCCCTGAAGTTCAGATCTGCATTGCCAGGAAAGGAGGGGGCAACTTAAATCAAAAAGGCAACATTGGCCCAGGAAAAATGCTCTGTTGCTGGAGCCTGAAGTCCCAGCACCTACACGCTAAACAAGCACCTACGGCCTGTGCATAAGCACAACAGTCAGCTGAGATGTGAGCAATCCCATCTGTGGAAGGCAAAATACAGGGAGAGACGCTCGCTAGCCTCAGCCAAGAGCCTTTTTTTTCCAAACGGTCTGTGCGTGCCAACAGCAGTGGAGATCGGAGCCCCAACAGAGGGAGAAACCTGACGAGAGGCCACGTGGACAAGGTATGGGAACAGCTTGGACAAAACGGAGTCCGAGATCTGGGAATACGGCGTGACGTCACCGCTGAGGGGCATTCTCCTTGTTGGACAAACACTGTCTTTAATTGGTGAAATGCAGTGAATGCTAATTGTGCTGCAGCGAAGAGGAGTACTTATATACATGACATCTGGTTCAACCGGAGATGAAACCAGCACAAAAAAATCGAGACGTGCCAGAAAGTCATTCTGAATTGTGAACTGCAGAACCCAGGCTCTTCTGCCAGGGTTGTCAAGCTGGGGACTTCCTCTTTTTCCATCTTTATGTATATTTCGGTCTCAGAGAACCAGGAGAAGGCCACACTCTTGTGAGTGATGGGACTAAAGAGCAACGTAAAGCTTAGGTAGCTTGATGTTCCCGTTTTTTTTATATACAGCTTTAAGGCAGGACACGCTGAGTGCAAGATCAGAGGCTGGTCATGTATTTTGGAGAACCATCTCTTTGGAGACACTTGGTTTGGTTTTGCACTTGGCCCCCTGTAAATGCAAGAAAAAATGAGTAAATCCTGTGAGTGCTTTCATCTTGCCTCTTGTCATAACCCAGATGAGCCCAAACTAAGGGTCTGTGGAGAAGGGCGTTAGTGTCCTTTGTCTGCAAGGTGACAATTGCCACTTTGATCTTTTCTTTTTTTCTCCCCCAGATGTAGGAGCACCTGCCATTTGTTAGAATAAATGAAATTTCCAGGTTTATTTTTTCACTATCGTTAGAATAAATAAAATTTCCTGGTTTATTTTTTCACTATTTTGATCCAAGCATTTTTAAACTACAACTTAAAAAAAAAAGGAAAGTACAAACTATCTGTTCAAACTACTATGCTCTGTTAAGTAGAACTTCCTCACATAATTACCAGGGGTGAATGAGCAGCAGAACGACAGGCCTTGGAACTGCAATGGAATTCATCCTGCAAAAAAAGTCAGGAGGACACATATATCTAGATGCCTCAGAAATACTTGGTAGAGAAAGATCTCTTTTTTTTTTAATGTTTTCTTTTATTTTCTTCTCCAAACTGTGTATTTCTTGCTCCCTTTTCCTGTTCTCGAGGACTTGCTTCCCAGGAAAGCAGAAGCTCCTCTCAGTCACACTGGCTGCCCAAATCATCCTCAGTGCAGTGCCTGTGGACCCCCCTGGGGCACATGTAAGCCTTAGATTATGGCTATAAAAAGGCCCCAAGTTGCCAGTAAGCCAAGTTGCCAGTAAGCAAAGCTGGCTGTCCCGCTTAGCCTGGGCACTGTGGAACTCGGGTGTGTATCAGGTAGACATGAAATTCAGAGGTTTTCTTATAAAATAGATAAGCACCTATATGAACTGCCAGTGTCTAGCCCTGTTTCAAAGCTCCTCAGATGTTATACAGCTCTTCTCCTTTCCACAAAAGAAAAAAATTTACAATTTACAATGGATGTTACAATGGATGGAGACCACTTTATTTCCAATTTGTCATTTTCTCCTTTAGAGGAACAGGGGAGCAGTGTCATTTCTAAAGCTGAGTTCATTTTCTGTATGGCTTGCCTCAGAACCACATTTATATTCTGCTCCTAACTGGAATGTATATCTACAGGAGTGGGGTTTGGAATATGCAGCTTCATCTTTGTTTTCATCTACTGTGTTTTCATAAGATTTTAACATGCAGTTTGCAAATTGTGCGTCCTGTAGGAGGCTCAGAATGTCATTTTCAGTCTGAAAGGAAAGCAGGGGTGGCAGGAGAGCAGAGTGAAGGAAAAAGCCTCTGTCCAGCAGCCCTCCTTAGAAGAGATTCCCCTTCCAAGGGGCAGGAAATGGCAATGCCTCCTCCTTGGAGCAGTCTCACGGTCCAGAAGGGTTCTGCTGCTGATGTGGGGATTTGGCTCTTCCTTACACATTGCTAATGTTAAACTGCCTCTACAAATGAGGACGGAGCAGAGTCAGAATCGCTGGATTTAGGCATTTCTTTTCTAAAGCCCCTGTGTTTACTCGTCTTTCCCCCAGCCCTTGTCGTTTTGGCTCGCTCGGTGCTTTGGATAAATACACGTTTCCACCTTTGGAACTGAGGAATGTTGTATTACGTCTGAGCACTTACAAGAATAACATGGGATGTGGAATTACACCAGTACCTTGCAGTAGGTGGGAGGAGTGTGAAGAGCTCAGAGGTGGCACCAAATGAGGTGGCCTGGCTCTGCGCTTGGGGCTTTCTCCAGTAACTTGGGTCTTTCTCCCATGTGACTTTTGGGCAAACCTTGCAGCTGATCTCTCCTGGTGTAGCTGATTTCCCTTCCCAATCCTTGGCTTATTCTTGTTTATTTGGACTGCGTGCAAGGATGCAGGCACAGGCAGTTTGTGCAACGCTGAGCACTGCGGTGCGTCTCGATGACACATGAGGACAGGTCTCTGCACTTGGCCTGGGGTGTCTCTCAGCACCACCTGTGGTGTCCCTGGTGGAGGACAGCCCTGCTCTGTCCCAAATACCAGCTCGCCCAGGCAAACCTGTGCACATGGGAGCGGATCCCTAAGCAAATGCATGCTGAAGGAGAGGTTAGTGAGGTTAATCCCCACTGATATGGCCTAGGTAGTCCCACACATCTTTGGTCCACCTTGATTCTGCCTGCTGCTCCTGGGTGGTGCCTGCATTGACCTGGGATCTATTTGCTCTGAGTTTTTTATCAACATGATTTTGCTTCAGGATACAATTTAGGCTCAAGAAGTTCTTCTGAAAATGGGCATATTTAGGCAGGGGGAAAAAGCCACCAGAGACAAGGGATTAAGCAGAAGTTGCGAAGGTTGCTCTGCCCTCCTCACCCTCTTCCAGCTCAGTGTGGTTTCAGCCCTTTGCACAGATGGGCACCTAGACGGATGGGCCCAGCAGTGCTGCCTGCCCATTCCCAGGGGCAGATTCACGTGGGAATTGGTACTGGTGCTGTGTGGGACCCTTGGGTGAGGGCCAGCCCCTTGGCCAAGTCGGAGCCACATCTGGCGGAGGTGGCAGCTCCCGCTGCCCTCCAGCTGTGCCCGCTGCCCTGCGGGATGCGGCGGGGAGCAGAGGGCAGGGCAGGGAGCAGAGGGCAGGGCGGAGGGCGGCAGGCGGTGCCCGGCCAGGGCTCTGTAATGGCCGGGGCAGGGGCTCTCCCTGCAGCCCCTGTCCGTGTGCGCGGGGCAGCCGCTGCGGGCGGAGGCTGCGGGCGGGCCGGGGGCTGAGGGGCCACAGGGGGGAAGGCAGAATATCCCCCTCACACACACACATAGAGCCCCTGCATCGCGGCGGCGGCTCCGCGCCGAGGCGGGGCCGAGCGCCGTTGGCTCCACGCGGCGGCAGCAGCGGCAGGAAGGCGCAGCAGGGGCAGCAGGGGCAGCAGCGGCAGCAGCGGCAGCGGCACCAGGGGCAGCAGCGGCGGCGGCGGCGGCGCTGCGGGCACGGGAGCCACCACCCCCCCCCCCGCGCAACGCCCCTAACGGCCCCAACGGC
>JAUBOD010001026.1:500298-523856 GCA_032353885.1 Nothura maculosa
TACATGTTAATAAGATCCCCTCTCAGCCTTCTCTTCTCCAAGCTGAACAGGCCCAGCTCACGCAGTCTCTCCTCGTATGAGAGATGCTCCAGTGCCTTAATCATCTGTGTAGCACCAGCCGGAGCGCGGCCCGCGTGGGACTGGCAGCCCCAGGGAATGTACGCTGGAAACGAGGGACCCCATCCCTGCAAATCGCACGTGTTTCTTCAGATGCTGATCAAAATTATTTGACGTGGCAGTTACAGAGACAGCGTAATTAGGATGTGCATTTTCCAATGACGGGTTGCTTGAGTAAAGAGCTGGATTCATCTCTATGCAAGTCACCCTGAGGCTACCAAGCCTTGTTTTTTTTTTCATTTTAATTTTCTGTTTATTAAGGAAGGAAATATATGTCTCTTTGTGTTGTTTTTTCAAGAATACACATCCCATTCTGTGCAGACATTGGGTCTCCCTAACTTGGACTCCTCCTCCCCTTGGCGCCTCGCTTGCCCAGCAAAGAGCAGGCAGCAGAGCTGGCAGAGCAACCCAAGGCGCTGCAAACGCGCAGCGTAACGAGCTTCCAATGCAGTTTTGGTGCCTGCACACGTGGGAGGAGCGGAGCCACATGAAGGAGTGGAGCTGCATGAAAATTTGCCAGTGGAGCGTTTTGTTTTTTGTCCAGAAGTGCTGCTTTGCCGGGAGCTGCCGAGGAGGCGAGGGGGCAGCTCTCCTTGACTGCAGCTCTCAGGGAAAGCAAACAACGCTTCCGTTCCCCACAACACAGAAAAGGAGACTTGACCCGCTCTGCTCCAGACAGTTGTCTCAAAAGCTCTCTGTGGTTTCCAACGCGCGTGATCGCTGCAATGTTTTGCTGTTAGATTCACCCCCGAGAAGCCTGGGGCCGATCTCACCGCTGCACGAGGTCCTTGAAATCGCTCAGCTCGCACTAGGGATGTGCCTGGCCCAGGAGGTCTTGAGACACCAGGAAAGCTTTGCTGCATGCCACGGTGGCCCAGAGACTTCCCAGAGTTGTCTGCTCCCAGGGAACATTTTATTGTTTTTCTTTTGTCACTGTCTCTACTTCCCTCTCCCTCCCAAACAGCTTTTTGTTGTAGCCACTGGAGCCTAATGGATCTACTCTCTCAGTAGCAAGTCTATAAAACACTTGGACTTCCAACATCAGCTGGTGCAAATCAAGCCTAGTCCTGCTACTGTGGCCTTTCTGTTTTCAGTTGCAATAGGACCTCCCTATTTTTGGTTGCAGAAAGGTCTGTATTTTAGCACGGCTGGGCTGAGATGCAGCAAAGGCCGACTGTTTACAGCTATTTGTTCAAGAGTGGCCTTAATCAGGAAAGAAATGTCCTATTTTAGACATTTGCTTCTCCTGTGGCAGTCTAGCCAGGCTTCAGAGCAATGAGCAGAGAAGTGGTTGCTCTTAGTAAAGTCTCACCATTTCAAGAGGAACTTTTTCCCTGTCCTTTTGTGGTGGTTGGTCTTGTTCCTGCAAAGTCCTCTCTTCATCCTTTGCCCCGTGGGCTGCTCTGGGCTGCTGCAGGCCGACCCATTGGCTGCCTGGTCTACTGAAATAGGGACAGTGCCTGTGGAAAGCTGCACTTGTCTTGGCACCAACACTCACCAGTGCGTTTGTTCAGCGACTGAACAGCACCCACTGTGTCATGGTAGTGTGGTGGCTTTGTCATCTCCTACATAAAATGAAGAAGGTTATTTTTAAAAAAATTCTGAGAATATTTTCTTCTATTTACTTGGCCAGTTTCTTGTGCTTGCGGAACTGTTTCCTGGGCAGAGCTTGTAGGTGTCCGGCTTCTTGTCTACCTGTGCACAAAACAGAGGAGGAGCAGCAGGAAGTCTGTCACCACCCTTGAGGCTTTTGTAGGATGAATCTGCATAGCCATGTATTTTATGTATGAAAAATAGTTTTATTTTGAAAAATTCTTTTTACCTTTTCTGATGCTGTTCTGCAGTCCATGGATAGAAATGGGGCTGTTTTTCCAGAGATGATTGTTATGCTATCCCAGGAACACATACTCTCTTCTGATTTATGGGTCCTACATCCTCAGCCCTTGAGTGCTTTCCTAGCAAGGGTGTGAACCTCTTTGTGGAGCAGATGCCACATCTGCTCTACAATTATCTGTACGTCTTGATTGCTTTCCGTCTGGAGAAGGAAGCATCACTTAGGAAAGGGACTGGAGGCAGCAGTCCCTGAACTAGAGTGGTTGAGACTGGAAGGCTCCTCTGGAGATTGTCTAGCTCAACCCCCAATCTTCAAGCCCTATCAAATAGAGCTGGTTGCTGAGGATTGTGTCCAATTTGAGTATCTTCACCACCTCTCTGCGGCTTATGTACCTACATGGGGGGGGTTTAACCCAGGTCGGGCTCACTTAACCCTTCTCCGAATATTTATGCCAATGCGAGGAAACAGGCAACAAGGAGTAGGGGGAAAGCAGAATGTTTCTTTGTGAAAGCATCAGTTTATGCTGCTCAAAGCAGTTGTGGAGCTGTGATTCTAGGTACCTCTTTGGACTCTGAACAAATCTGAAGACCTAAAGGTAAAAAGCTTTTGATTTAGACTTACAAAGAACCAAAATAAGTAAGCTGGCATTGTGATCCCTCAGGGAGTTGATTGCTGGAGGAAAGCAGTGGATCATCTCTTTTTTTCCCTTTGAACTCTTTGCTACCCTTGATGTAAAGACCCTTGATGTAAAGATTGCTCTCCCTTGCTCTTTCCTCTCTCCTCTTCCTCAATTTCTGTGCAGTTGTCTTTCCAAATCAGTTTCTTACCCTTTTTCCCTCTGCTTTTGGAATAACATTAATAAACTGCTGTTTTGTGTTTCTTGTCTGTATAAGAGTCTGTGTTTTTGGTGTACACACTGGGACTGAGTGTTTTGCAGCTCAGTGCTATATCTTGCCTATCATTGCTAGCCAGTGTTTTTGTACCGCTGCAGATTTATGAGTTAGCATGCTAGCAGTTGGTATGAAGTGTAGATCTTCCACAACTAGAAGGCCTCAGTGAGCTTGACTTGGGATTTCACACAGGAAAAGTTGCCTGTCAGGACTGCACAACTGTTAGAGGCTGCTCACGTGTCCTGTCATTTGGGGGACGTTCTAAGGATTGGATTCCTCCTAAACTATGGATCACATACATCCCACCTTACTTCAGCTGCCAAGAGTTGAACTCTGGTAAAAGTAGCACATCTAGACCCTCTGGTGGGCAGGGAGAGGTGGGATGAACCGTTTTCTGCTTCAATAGGAGCTGATCTTCTTGTAGGGATGCTCCTGTCTCCAGAGAGAACTGGGCTACAGACTTGAGCCAAGCGGCTGGAACTGGGCAGCCCAGCCCCATGGCGTGAGCCCTCACGGGCTCTCCTGGGGCAGCAGAGCGGTGGTGCTGCCAGCCTGGCCCATGTGAGCAGCTGGGCTCAGGGGGACCCAAGGGGCTGCCCAACTCTGCACCCAGCGGCACCTTCACAGGGTGGCTTCATAGTCACTAGTGCCCAGCTGCCTAGGACAACATTTGGGCAAGTACAAGGGAAAGTACCTTGTGTTTGGCCAGCGTTTCTGTCCTCAAGCTTTGGAGAGCTTGAGAGACTGGCTCGCTAACTATATGGACATGTTGAGGAACGGTGGTTTGGACACTCCTCCCTCCTCTTAGGGGAATGGGGTATTTATACAGTTCATGGTTTCCAGACTTTTCAGCATATGTATGTCTTATATGTGGGATTTATTCATGAAAAGGAGCTGGGAGTGTTTCTGTTGTTGGTTTTGCTTGCTTGTTTGTTTAGAGGTGTGATTGAGGGTGCAACATTAGGAAAACCAGCAATGTGTGCTGCTCACAAGAAAGCTGTTCCTGCTGGAAAGTGTTGAGATCCGGGTGCCTTGCCCCTTTGTGCAGGTGAACCTCTGCTCTGTAAAGTCTCAGATAGCAAGAAAAATCTTTTCATCTATTTTTTATGGCTCTTTTTCTCTTAAGTCTCCTAAACCTTGTGTGGAGATGAGTTGCTTATATAGCAAACATGAATGCTCTTCGCTTGCAAACAATTTTCTCATCTTTTCTAAGGGTTAAACAAGAGAGAAACTTTGTAACCCATGAAAGCAGGGTGAGACTCTCCATTCTCTGAAATATTAAATAAAGGAATCGAAGGAAAATAATCCCCAGCGATATCTCAGGGAAGATTTAATTAAGAAAACGAAATTGCATTAAGAGTGACCCATTGTGGACTGCGAAAAAGCCACCAGATGAGGGAGAAATCGGTGCGCGGCGGCTGCCCTTTGCTAAGCGCAGCAAGCCCGTGAGAGGGGCTGCTCTGCTGAGGGGATTAAATCAGTGTTTAATTAGCTGGCTGATTAAGGTTGTGTTCCTTAACTCAGCCCCGTGGTGGGGATCTGCCCAGCAGCTCTCACATAGTGGCTGCTCGAGCTCAGGGAATGGGAGCTGTGGCCTAGCGCGAGGCGCCGCCTGAGGAGGCCTCTTCCGTAGCCACGGGAGCCTGACAGGCAGAGGACGGAAGGGCTTTTTTTCTAAAATGTGGGCATCTTTATGTCTTTCTAAATCCCAGGGACTGATTTTCCCTCAGTGGTGGCCAGGAGCTCTGGCTGCTGGTATGGGGAGGTGAAAGGGCTGCGGGTTGCTTGGCAGGAGCAGCCCTGAGTGAGGGCTCCCTGGAGGTGAGGCTCAGTTCACAGGTCCTACCTGAGGAAACTCCTCCCTTAAATTTGGGAACGCAGTGGAGAAAAACATCTGTCATGGGGCAGAGGGCATGGAAAAACTCTGGCTCCTGCCCCTTTGATCCCCTAGTGCCTGCTTGGGGGATTGCCTTGCCCCGTGTGGCCTCTAGCAAGCCGGGGATGGCCCCTGCGAACCAGGGGCCAGGGGCAGTGCTGGCACGGGCGTTTGGGCGGCCGGTGGCTCCTGCGGTGCCGCCGCCAAGCAGCTGTTCTGGTGCCCCTGAAGTTTCCTCCGGCGGCGCAATTCCCCCCGTCCCGCTGCCTGGCTCTCAGGCAGCCCTTCCCCTGCTCCCCCATCAGGGCAGTGGCTGGCAAGGACGTGATTTATCCTCTTGCTCTGAGGGTCGAGCGCTTCCATAATCCATCTTGCATTAAACTCATGGCCGGCACGTGGAAGCAGTTTTCCTCTCCCTCCTCACCTGGGGAGGAGGGTGCCTGTCATTACTTTGTCCCATTTGTCTTTTATTGAGGAGGAAAATAGAAAGAATTTGACAAGAAATTAGAGCAACTGTCATATCTGGTTGTGTCCCACCATCTCCCAGAAGCCTCCGTACTAAAAGGTATGCGTGTAATAGAAAATACCAAATTAAAGCAACAAAAACACTCCCACGTTCAATTACTTTGCTGCCAAGTATAATTCCCCAATTTCAAGACAGCTGATTCTAATCACTAGCAATCCCTGCTTTTATTTACTTATCTTTCAGTTGAAAGAGATATTTAAAGTGGCTACTTGATAAAATGGGGTACTGATCATTTCCAAGTCATCTCTTCTGAGAGAAGAAAAAAAAAAAGATAAATTTGGCTCTCAGTTCCACTAGCATCTCTCTCACTGCTTTTCTACTGCAAAATACTGATGACTCTATATCTTTGCTGCATCTACTGTAGATTTAAAACATAATTCCAGCAAATATGTATCTAGTTTCCTTTTCTGGGATCGATTCCGTTCTGCCTTTCTGCTGACCTTTTTGACATCCAGAGCCCAGACGTGGGTGCAGTCGTACAGATGAGTCCCTGCTCGGGCTCCTCTAGAGGAGCAAGTTGTGGAGCACCGAGGAGTGTGTGACGTGTGTGCAACGGGACACTGCCCAGAAAGGAGGTGGCTCCAGAAAGAGATGAGGGAGTGTGGAAGGGCAGGGCTGGACGTGACCCGCAGTGGCAGGAACCACCAGAACCTGCAACATTCATCAGAATTTTGTCTAGCTCCTTTCAAGGGCTTCTTGGGATGGAGAGCCCAAATCCTCTTGTCACAACACGTTCCTTGGGCTTCCCTCTTCTTACCATGAGCAACTTTTTTCCTACAATCTATTCAGACTCTTTCTCACTGTAGTATGATCCTGTTGCCTCTCATGCTAACCATTATGAGCATAAAGAACAAATTATGCTTTCTTTGTAGATAGCATAATTCTCCCTATGTACTACAAGATATTGCTTTTACTTCCACTGTTCTATCCCCTGAATCTCCAGTCTCTTTTCCCCGTGTTATTGCTAACTACTCCCAATTATTTTATACTACTCCCAATTATTTTATTTCCATCTTCCTAAGAGAAATGGGTTGCGTGTTCCCTAGTTTCCGTTTTCCTGGGGACCTGTTCCAGTCAGCTCATGTCATTCCTCAAGCGCAGCAGCCAGGCGAGGATGCAGGAGTGGAGCTGAAGCTTTGCCCTGGTGGCCACGTGGGCCGCGTTCGCCCACCCCAGCCCACTGCGTGTCCTTGCTCCACAGCCCCGCGGTGCTGACGCGCACTCCCCTTCTCCTCCACTCCTACCAACGCGTGGCCTCCCAGAGCAGTCTCACTCTGCTAGGGTGAGGTCCTCCCCCCATATTTACTCTGCTATTTCTGACAGGGTACCACTGTGCTTTTCGGTTTTGCCGTTGTCTCCAGTTTATCAGGAGAATTTTGGATTTGAATTCAATTCTCCCATGTATTTTCAGTCTTTCTCAGTTTCATGTTGCCTGAAGTTTTAATAAATGTACTCTGCGTTGCAGCTAAGGAAAACGCTGAACAGAGCTAGACTCAGAAAGGATGTCCACAGAATTCCCCTTGGTGCACCCCATATTTCTATGGAGAGCCATTGCTAAGTGCTGTCTGCATAGGGCTCTCCAACAGCTTTTCCAGCCAGTGTGAAGTAATCTCATGGAGCTCATCGTTTTCAGATGTCCTCATGGGAATGTTAGCTGAGATCATATCAAAAACATGAAGTCTTTATCCTTTTTCTCTAGCCACAAAACTTTGCTGCAGAAGGAACTGATGTCAGTTTGAGGTAATTTGTTCATGATGAATGCATTTCTTGTTACTTCCAGTCCCAGTCCTCTCTTGATGCTCTTTCTGGATCTGACCCGTTCCAAGGGCACTTGGGATCTCTTGTCAGAAGCCAAACACCTGCCAGAAGGGATAGATCCAGACCCTGCTCGCTCCGGTTTGCATCTGGTCATGTGTGTCAGAGCACCAACCACTACTAACTGTCACCAGCCAGAAAAGGATGGCTTGGTAGCTGTGACTGGAGGGTTTTTCATGGTATTTAAATCCCAAATATGAGACAATTACTTCAGATGAAGTGAATCTCAGCTCTTTTTACTTTTTTTTTTGATACTTCATTAATTTGCCAATGAATCCATACGATTGCAAGAAAGTAGAATCCAATAAATAGCACAAACTTATTCATGAATGGCTGCAAATGAAATTATTGTAGTTTTAAGTACAATAGCACTGACTGCTTTTTTTCCCCTACTGCGTGAACAGAAGGATCTTTTTAGATGAGAGCCCTTGAAGCTCTATTTCCTGGATAGCTGCTGTTTATCATGAAAATGTTGATACGTGGGGAAAAAGGCAGAATAAGAAGCAGAGTATTTCAGTGAATCAGGGTGGTTTAAGTACGGGGCCCTGCTAAGGTTTCAGCCTGTCCCCATGAAAGCAGATGTCAGATTCCAGCTGATCTCGGAGGGAGGAGAAGCACTAATCCATTCTTAGGGTGCAATTTTAAATAAACCCTCATTTATGAGCTGACTTAATCTGTGAATCTTAAAACTCATTCATGTCTAAAATAGGCTTTATTTACTGAAAGTTGTTTCATCCCTCTGTAGGTCTGGAAAACTTGTGCTGCCTTCCCTTGCATTTTGTACAGGGGAGCTTAGCTGCCTCCTCAGTTTTGTTGAATCCTGAAAACAGTGGTACCTGCCTCAAAGTTGTTCAACCTGCTATAGGAGAAGCCAGCCTGCAGGTTAGAGCTGTCCATGCAAAAGAATTGACTGTGTCCCTAGGTTTGTGAGAAGGACAGAGGTGTGCAAGGGAGATCTCTGTGGTCTCTTGATAGGTGTCTAGTGCCTGGCACCTCTCCTGCTCTGCCAATGGTGCTTTTCCATGTCCGAGCCTTGGGACTGATGGATCGGCAAAGTTCTCGCTGCTCCAAGTGTCCTCAAGAGCATAGATCTGCATTTTTGGATTTGGGATTTTTGCTGGATTTCACCAGCTTGGGGAATAAAACATTTAGCCATACTTTTAGTATTTCTTTTTACTATTGTCACAAAAAAATGCATCTGAAATTTAAATCTCAAGTCTTAGTCTTCACTTAAAAAAAGGAAGACATGTTTGTGAATATGAACTGCAACAAGCTGAAAAATGTCAGTGTTGGATGAAGAGCATCAAATGTAGTAAAATATGACCAAGAAGGACATGCAATATAGCCTCTATAAAACATTACAGAAATGTTAATTTGACAAGATTTAGCCGTAATTCAACACAAGATTTCTATTCTAGATGGTCTTTAAGCATTTATCTATCACTTGCTTTATGAGCCAACAAACTTACTTTGTTGTAATCTTCCAAAGATTTAGGCATATCTTTAATTTTGCAGTAAGTGTGAGTGATTTGTGAGACTGTGCTTAACATTAATTTGAATGGGCGCCAGTGGAGTGCGTGGCTACCAGATTTTATTTGGGGAGCCTAAATGCCTGGATTTGGCTACTGGGGGGATTTAAGATTCCTCATAAGTCCTTAAAGCAATTTAGTGGTGGCTTTTTCTTAGAGCTTTTTCTTCTTTTTAAAAATTTTTTTTCCTTCCCTCTTTCCATTTCCAAGAATTCAGGAGAGTGAAAGAGCAGGACTGCCTAGCTCAAGTTGCAGAGAATTGGGGAATGGATGCATCCATCTATCGATGACACCTACGAGACTTGTAAACTCTTTTTTGTTTTCTTTAGAATCAAAACTGAGCAATTCCTTAGTAGTTGTCTTAACTGAGGCCTTAATCTGGCCATATGTACATGGCATGGACCAATGCCTAGCTCATTTTCTTCTCAAACAGATGCATTTTATGCAGCGTTTACCAGACAGTAGAGGTGATGGTCTTTGTTCTGTCATCAGTGCCTTTGGAAATGGTTTGGCTTGACAAAATTCTTGGGTTTGTTTCTTGGTATGGAGACAGTCCAGAAAGGAATGTAGCGTTTTGTCCCAGGTGTTTTCCCCTTGGGAGGGTTCTGAGGCCGTCATTTAAGAGACAGCGGCAGCAACGCAAGGAGCCTTGGCCGCGGTGCCAGCGAGTGCCGGGGCCTCGCGCTGCCCGCGAGTCTGGCCGCCCCTCTCCAGTCGCGGCTCTGGTGGCCGTTTCGGAGCGCTGGGATTTGGGTTTGGACGGGGGCTCCTCCAAGGGCTCCGCAGCCCTCGTCTCCATGGCAGCGCCCGCGGGTTTCCGTGGCAACGCGCCTGCCAGCCAGCCCTACAACTTTAGGCGTGTTCACAAAGGGAGCAGCCCCAGTGCGGGCCGGCCCTGCTGGGGCTCGAGCTGAGGAGCCGCGGGAGGAGGCCGGGCAGCCTGGGGGCTTCTTCCTGCTTCTTCCTGCTCCTGCCCTCAGGAGCAGCCGCTGCAAAATGCAGGGTCTCCGGCTGGCACTCGTGGGGCTGCCCGGCTGCGTTGTTGTCACGAGCCGGCTCGCCCCAGACACTTCCCTAGCCCGCTTTCCCAAGGAAGTGAGGCTCATGGAATCATAGAATCATAGAATCACAGAATGCTTAATGTTGGAAGGGACCTCAGAGATCTTCTAGTCCAACCCCCTGCACACGCAGGGTCACCCAGAGCACGGGGCACAGGGCGACATCCAAGCGGATTTTAAAGATCTCCAGAGGAGACTCCACAGCCTCCCTGGGCAGCCTTTGCTGCATGATAGATGCAGCCTCTCTAACCACTCTCTTTTCTGATGGCCTCCATCTCTCTCCTTCCACATTTCTCCCCTGTAGATTTTGACCCCACTGATCGGATCATCCAGCTTTGATGGAGGAGCCAAAGAGGAAGAAGTGATTCTGACCTCATAGCTGTTGTGGAGACTGTGTTGTGCCTCCCAGCTCAGCCCTGCTGTGAGGCTGTGGGCACGTGGTGGGTCATTACAGGCATCCAAACTAGAGGGTTGTCACAAGCAGGATAATGATGCCTATATTCTGTGGATGGTGGCCTGAATCCAGGGAGATGTTTAAGGACATGCTTAGGGTGTCTTGCCCCTGTGAGAACTGCAAGGGACTGACACAGAATCACAGGATGGTTGAGGTTGGAAGGGACCTCTAGATACTCTGGGAAACAGATAGTGAACATGCTTCATTGTTAAGCTAATGCCCATGGAGGATGCATGAGAGAAAATATAGATAGACACATAAGAGTAAGGGCTACAAGCCATGAAGGGACTTTCAGCTGGGGCCTGCCTATAACCCACCTCATGGGCTTGTTGGCTCCAAGGCGGAAGCAGGAGGATTTGTGTGGCCCCTTGGGCTGTGCTCGCCCCGCGAGCCGCCCGCTCGGGAAGCCCAAGGGAGCCACCTCACCACGCTCGGCATTCTGGGGCCAGGATCTGGAGCGGGAAAAGCAGGTGGGAAAAGCAAGCTGGAGGGGGAGGATGCACTGTTGCAAGGGCAGGACTTGGGAGCGTGGGCAAGCTAAGTTAGTGTCATTAGTGCTCTGCTTTTCTGATTGGGTTTATGCTGCTGTGCATGTCACTGGACGGGCAGTTCACTTTTGGCAGAGGCAGCTGTGTTGAGGACGGTTTAAAAAGCAGCATAAGGAGGTACGGGCCTCTGTGAATTTGATCGTGCTCTGGCATTGATTTGTTCCTGCTCTAGCCCTGCAGGGGCTGCCAGATTGTTCTTGCTGCTCGGTTCCTGCTCAGCTCACAGCCCCTTTCCTGCCCTTGGGATGTCCCAGACCAACTCTCTCGTTCTCAGGCCAGACTTAGTTGTGCAGTGCGGGGGCAAGCCTGACTTAGAATTGAGTCTCAGCTTGTTTCCTGCCCCACTCACAAGTAGCTTCTCCACCTTCCCTCCTCCTTGGTTTTAAGCTGAACTTTCACCCCTGTCGCCTGGGCAAGAAGGAGCAAGGCATGGTGAGTTGGACTCACATCTGCATTTACCATGTTTATGCTCAGGATGGGAGTAATGGGCACAGGTTGCCATTACTATGATTTTCATGTTTATTCCCAGTACCTTTCTACAAACTGTTGTTTCCAGTAGCTTGTAAAAATGAGCTTGCTTCACTGAGATTTCATGTATCTTGATTATAAAACAGCAATATACAGAAAAGGAAATTTGAGTAATAGCTTAATCTGATATTTGGGGTCAGGATGCTCAGCTGCATCTTCTCCTTTTTTTCATATTAAAGCTTAATTGCGTATTGTAGGGAACCCTTGATTACGCCAAGGAGAAGTGAGAGCAGAGCTGCTCGGTCCAAGCAGCGGGAGGAACGGTGACCGAACACCCTCTTTCCCTGCCCGCTTTCCAAGAGCCACCTAAAGCCCTTGGATCTCTGCTGGGCTCCAGCTCTTGTTATTCAACAAGAGAGAAGCATTTACTGTTTTACAGGAAAGCTTCCTTATTAACAAAACACAACAAATTCCTCAGTTTTATGCATGCTGCGAGCTGCAGGTTGCACAAGGAAAGGCGTTAATGTTTTACCTGTGCTTTTCTGCTCCCAAAGCAAGAACAAGATGATTTATTAAGTCCTTTTTGTTTTGGAACTGGACTTTGCCGTTTGGGCCACACGTTCCCATTTGCTGTGTGCCTTTAGGTTGCTTTTTTTTCTGCTGGGTTCTGCTCCATGTGGGATGTGCACCCATCCGTAGCCTTCAGAATTCCCTCCTTGTGCAGGGGAGGGTAAAGAGGGATCCTGTGTAAAATCATCCCCCACGACATGTGGCTCTGGAGCTGTCTCTCCCCACTGGCTGCTCTAGCAAAGGGTATTGAAGCGACAGGAGGTAGCAGCAAATCTCCTGCTGCACTGGGCTGAGCCTGTGGCAAAATTAGGTCTACTTTGAAATACAATTTGAGACAGTTCTGAAATGAGATTTTTTTTTTGCAAGACCAAACTGTTATTAGAAACAAACCTTTGTTTTCAATGAAAACTACTCCTGCTGTGAACTTCCTACTCAGTAGCCACAAGGGGCTTTTTATTGGAAGGAAGGATTTCTTGCTTCTCACAAGTTGTTAGAATGAGTTTGCCCTGAACCAAAGAGCAAGAGCCGTGAAAATGTCTTCATATTGAATGGTGTTTAGCAGGAATTCAGAAAACTCTTGTGAATGGATCCCTACCAAGTATCCAGATTTCTCCTGGCCCATCTTGCATGGTTAACAAGAACAACAAAAACAAGCCCTAGAAGATGCGGGATTTAGCAAAGCTCCCCGTGCTTCCCATCATCAGAGGGGTGTAGCACAGGAAGCACTACCCGCTCTCTGTGTGTGTGTGTGTGTTTGGTTGAAGTTGAGGAACTTCTTCCCTGTGAGGTGACAGAGCCCTGGAACAGGCTGCCCAGGGAGGCTGTGGAGTCTCCTTCCCTGGAGACCTTCCAAACCCGCCTGGATGCCGCCCTGTGCCCCGTGCTCTGGGTGTGCCTGCGTGTGCACGAGGGCTGGACTAGGTGATCTCTGGAGGTCCCTTCCAACCTTAACCAGTCTATGATTCTGTGATTCTTCACGGAAAACATGGCTTAAGTTTAACCACAAAACCAGATTTATCACTGCTTGTGCAGCTCGCACCCACGTTCTGCTTCCTGAGACTTGTTGGCCCCGTTTTGACAGAGGGAGGCACCTTTGGGCTCGGGCGTTTCTACTTTCTGCCCAAATCAGCTGCTTTGAAGCCCCTTGTATCACCCAGAACATGCAGCTTTCCTTTGGCTTCCTTTGGGGTATCCCCTGTTCTGTACAATGCAGGAGCAGGTGGAAAGGAAAAGTCGTATTGATTCTACTTCTTGCTGCTTGATTCTACTTCTTGCTTGAGCAAGTTTTATTTTATTTTTAGCCACAGGAACACAAATAGGAGCTTTTCTCTCCACCTAAAAAGATCCTAACCTACTGGGAGACAACCAGCGCAAGATGACAACCCTGTAGTGCACTAGGCAGGAATATAGTGTGTAAGTGCAAAAGAAATGACATTAAGCTGGGAAAAATGCAAATAAATGAAGAAAAGGAACTGCAACATGGCTTAAGAAAAGCTTGCACAGATTCCTGTTTTTCTTGCTGCTCTCCACGTGCACCATCCTTGCCCCCAGGGAATTTTAAACTGAAATAGAGATGAGGTGCATTAAATAATAGGAAGATCAAGTAAGGGAAGAGATTAGCAAGGCTGTATAGATTACGTGCATGCCGCCATGCACTTGAGAGTAGAGCTGATCAGGGGCTTTCACTTGAGACGATCTTTTGGTAGAAAGTTTATTATCGATAAAATTAAAAGATTTCTCAAGATTTCAATATTACAGGGAAGAAAAAGTAGAGATTTCTGTCCTGCACAATCAGAGCAAAATAATTTGTTTCCGTTTGAGGTCAGGATGTTTTGATCTCAGCGTTAAGCCGGGTCTGTAGCCGTGTGTCTCTTAGGCATATTGCTTGCGTGTGATTGGGTGAGGGGCAGGAACGAGAAGCGTCCAAACGGAGGCAGTTCCAGAAGGCAGCAGATGCGCCGACCTCCATGCGATGGCTGTGGACGAGCTCAGCAAGGCTTTCTGGGGGCCCCCGGGGCAGCTGCTAAATAGATAGCAGGACCTTAGAGAGGTTCTGTGAGAGCTGCAAATAAAAGAAACCCTTCGGTCAGTGTTTAAGGAAGGCGGATGGTGCCACCCAGGGTACTTATTCATCCGTTGCCTCTCTTTGCGGCCAGATAAAAGCCAGGCTTGCCAGGGCCCTGGTTAATACAGCGGTGAGCAGGGGTAGCCAGGGAGCGCTAGCCTGGTGGGCAGCGGCCTGTGGAAGCCGAGTCTTGTCAGGCCGAGTTCTCCCTGTTTGAGCACCTTTAGAGGCCTAGTTAAGAGGAGTTCCCAACCAGCTGTGAGTGACTGTGACCCCGGGGCCTTGACTCCATGGTCTGGTTGGGATGGAATCAACAGACACGCATTGAATAGATAAAAGTGTGGAAATGAGGTTTCCAAGAGTGATTGTAAGCAGAGAGGCCATGGCCAATGCCGTGGCTTTCCATGCTCTGCCTGCTTTGCCTTCACGGATTGGGAAAGATGCTGGAAGTAGAATTTGGAGATGAGCCCTAAGGAGCGGGAGGAACTGGAATCTTAGTCATTTCCGGTGCAAGCTAAAAGGTAATCTCAGGAAGCTGCAGGAATTGCTTTGGCAAAACGTCCTCAGCATCACACGTGGTTGCCCTTTTGTCCACACAACTTGGGCACCTCGGCCCCTGCTTCCTGTAGTGAACCCAGGGCCCTCAACTGAGCTCTGGCTTGTAGGGCAGCAGGCAAGGCCAGGCTCAAGGCGGGGTTAGGTCCGGAGCTGCTGCTGGGAGGTCTGTGGATCCTGTCGGGCCCTGGGGCCAGTTTACACCCAATTCCTTTTAATGCTGAACCAATTTGAAGGAAGACGTCTCCATTGTTGTCTAAGACACCAACACCTTCAGTTGGGAAACGCTGAGTAGTGAATATAACCTGAATATAACGCTTTGTGAACACTTTATTCTGGTACTTTGGGTTTGTGTTAATGAAGGACGGAAGCAAAGGTCCAACATGGGGGTATTCTGAGGGATGCACATCTTGGGCGCTCCATTTTCATGGCAAAGCCCAGCTTAGCATGGAGAATCCCTTGCTTATAACCCCGCTCTGGAGAGCTGTGCTCCTCCCGCCGCCTCACATGGCACCCAAACGCAGCCAGGCTCATGCAGCCCTTTGGAAATGAAGCCCAAGCACGGAGCCGGGCGGTAGCGGTGCGGGCGCCCCGAGAGCGGGCGCTGGAGCCCACACAGGCCAACCTGCCGAGGCAGGAGCGCAGGACACTGCCAGGCCCCGCGTTTGGGCCACGCCACGCGCTCCGCACGGCGGCCACAGCCCTGCCGCCTTCCCGAGGTTACATAAGGCCTCCATAGGGGCCCGGGAACGTTTCCTGCTTTGCTGTAGCCTAACAGGCGCTTGCAGGCAGCTGTGCATGAGCCTCATGAATTTTTCAGGAGGAAGAAGAAAGTTGAGGCAGCAGGAGCGTCACCAAAGCTTCCTAATTGGCACAAGCCCCCAGCAGAAAGCAGAATGCGAAAATTAAGCGGCTGCCCTAATTATCAGAGGCTCCAAGGAATACATTGTGCTGGGAGATACTCCTTCATTTCATGCACCGCTTTAAAAATAAGCGTGGTGCGGAGCAGAACGAGGCTTTTAATGACAGGGCTCTGCCCACGCAGCGGCTTCGTGACGCGGTGGCAGCGGGGCTCGTGTGTCCCCAGAGGTGAAGGTGATGGCCCCAAAGCTGGAGCCTGGAGCGGCCACGTTGGAAGTCGCCTCCAGGGTGCCTGGTTGTGCCCGGGAACTGCCTTCGTTCCCGGGGGAGCCAGGGAAAAGCAGGTGTGAAGCTCTGCCCCCCTCCTGCAGGCCGTGGAGAGGGGATATCCACAGGGAATAGGCCACGGAAGATGGGGTGCTCCAGGCCTCCCATGGTCCTGCACCAGGATGCCCTCCCAGCGAGCAGTGGCCTGGGGCCAGGGCACCCTGTGTCTGTGTTACTGAATAACCCCTAGTGGATTTTGGGTTATTTTTACCTTATTTGAATAATAGCTCCATTCTTTCCACTTTCGTCCCTCTTTCCTCTTCTGCCTTTCACATTCCTCACCACAAAGTCTCTCACCAGAAGGAGGCTCCCATCCTGAGCGATGTTGGCATGAGCTGTGAGAGTCCCATTGCAAACATGCTCTCAGTCAAGTAGGTCTGCTCTGTTTTTGCAAAAGTACTTGTGTTTTGAGCCATTTTGGGGGTATATCTTTAGAATAAAGACACTAGTAATACTAAACATAACATCCTCACCAGATTTGCCACAGCTCTAAATGGTAAGCCCAAAACCATGCCAAGTAATGAGGGCTAAAACACGGCGATCTCCTCAGTCTGGTTAGGGTACATTTTAATTGGGGCTGCTACGTGGAGGCAGAGAGGGGCACATTCTGCCTAAGTGCTAAAACAGATGTATCTGTGGGGCACTCACACACCTCTCCTGCTTATCGCTGGGTGTGTGGGGATCAAAATGCCAAATTCCATCAAAATGGAATCAGATTTCTGAAGGGTTGTCCCATCAAAGCTATTGGTTTTGTCAAACTGTGATCTGTCAGTCGAATGATTCCTTGAGCAGAGCACCCGAGGCCTCGCGCTGTCCTTTGGAGCGCGCTAGGCACCGCGGCGCACGCTGCAGAGGCGCCAGCTCCTAGCACTGAGGCCTCGGGCTGCCCGTCCTGCCCTTGCGACGCAGTTCTCGTTCCTCAAGCCTGAATTTCTGAATTTCCATGGTTTTCCCTGCCTGCTTAAGAAAAAAACAAGTAGCCGCCTGAGCTCTGTGTGACGAGACTCAGCTCCCCATAGGAGTGACCGCCGGGATCCTCAGCGATTCGTTCCAGGTACGAGTCGAGGGACATTGGGATTCCTAATATTGCACCTGGATAGTAAACGGGGGGACTGTGAATCCCTATGGGACACTGCCCAGTGCTCCAGCTCATCTCCACCTCAGGCGGCTCTTTCAAAAAGCCATTTTTTTGCACAGCATCCAAACTGTGCTAGATTCCACTGCCGTGAGACAGGAGCAGACTGGAATGTTACCTTGCCCTGCACAGATCCTAGAAGCAGCGCTGGCTGCGCTAAAGAAACAGGCAGTGTTCAGCAGGGCTGTTGCAGATCCGCGTTCCCTGCACTGCCTAAACTTTTGGTTGTCTCATCCTGATTACTCACCCAGCATTTGGCAGCTGAGCTGCTCATTTCACTGTGGGTTCTGTGCGTTTTAGAGGTGCAAGTTTCTTTTTAACAAATATTTTCTTTTGGAATACCAACTAAAACAACCAATGGGGGTTAAAATAGATTTAAAGAGACAGCAGGTACATTGGAGGAAAAGTCTGTCCTGGGGATGGCTCAAGATGCAAGTTGGAGAGATTTTTAGTACTTTCTGTGTCCTGGAAGAATTTAAGTTAACTTGTAAATGTCGTGGCAGATCTAGCTGCTCTTCTCCTAGCATGGAGTTTGTCAGGCTTCTTGGAAATAAACAGTTGTGGAAGGTTAAAAGAAGTGAAATGGAAGAGGGAAGATGATTGTGATCCGAAGTTTAGAGTGACCTGGAGATCTTCATGTGGCCCTTAATGCCTCTGGGAGGAAATCTGGAGTCAGGACCCCAAGCCGAATGGCAGATTCAGTTTTCCCAGGAATTAGACACTAAGTCATCACTTAAGCCTGGCAGTCAGAGAGCGCTTTGTGCTTGCGTTCCAGTCTAGCAGCATGGATATGTCAGGGTGAAATGCCATGCAGGTGCTATGTTCAGGGTATGTTAGTGAGTGCTGGAAGATGCATCCCTGAAACTTGAATACCTTGGAAGGAGCAGAAGTTAGAAAAGAAAATCCATCTAAATAGAAGGAGCGAATGGGATTGCTCTGTTCTGAGGAGTAGACCTGGTGTGCCCCGGTGGTGGCCTTGGCTGGAATGGGCCTCGCAGCACAGAAGGGGAAGCTCCGCTGGAAGCTGGAAGTCGAGAACAAGCTGCATCAGCGAATTACAGGTCAAGGTTTTGTTTTGTTTTCTCTCATTTTCAGGGTAAGCAATATGTTGCTTTTAAGATTAATGTACAGTAAAACTATTGAGTGCAGCCTTCCTTATGTTACCTGAGCCAGACACTTTGCATTGCAGATTTTCTTTGTGACAGGAACAAATGGTATAAAAATATAAGTCTTATTCAGCAAAAATGCCCCTTTTGGAGGGGGAGGGCTCAACTTTTTTTTTTTTTTTCTGTTTTCTGTTTCTTTTCCTTGGGAGCAGGAACACCTGTTATCCGCAGGGACGCTCTAGAAGTTCTCATGGGCGATTCACAAACTCAGGGGGCTTTTGACAGTGTAACTTAGGAGCAGCTTGATCACAAAGAGCTTGAGAGAGCTCGAGTGACTTCAATGTTTTGCAAAGCCTCCATTTTAGCTTGCAGAAAACTGGGCTAATTTCAAATACCTTTAATGTATTACTGAGATAGTGCAAGTAATAGTGTGTATAGCAGATACAAATACATTTCTGTTGTTCAGATATTCTGTAAACCTTCAGGAGAACTAATGGTTGTGCTCCTAAGCGAGAAGAAATCCATAACAAATATCAGTATCTAAAACCTGAGTCTTAGAGCTCAGCTCCATGAATATGTTTGATAAGTAAAGTCTTAGCATGAAATGAAAATACGTTGTTAAGCTGGAGCAGACGTGGCCCATCCATCAGGGTACCTGAGTCTGTGCTGCTTGGTCCCTACGGGGGCTCCACGCAGCCTCGGCAGCCTCGGCACAACGAGGGTCCTGAGCTCGGCTTTGGCAGCGCCCGTCATCAGGCAAGCACTAAGTTTGGGTAGGAAAACTCTTCAACAAGGGAATTCCCTCCCAGTGAATGGGATGCGCTGAACAGCCAATGTTCATGGCACTGGGGGAGAAAAGCAGCAAGGATGACCTCGATTCTTTCCTGCAAGCTGTGGGAAGAATCCATAGCTTTGTTCCTACAATATTTTAGAAGATACCACCAAATCCATAAGGAGCAACTTGTCTGTGTTTGAAATACAGACCTCAGAAACTCATTTGTTTGAGCAAGGCTCTCTCTAAAACCCTCTTCAGTGTTTCGGTCTAATGGGACACTCGGGATATGTCCTCACCCTTTCATCCTTCATCACTGACTGCTGTGGCAAACTGTGGACTTCCTAGTTTTGCTCAGGGCTTGTGAGATCTTTGCTGCAAGTGTTTCTACAGAGTGGCTACTGTTAGGGTTTGGATTTTCAGTGGGTCACAGTGAATCCCTTGAAAGACAAGAAAGAAATGGTAACATAAAATCCATTTTACTTAAAGAAGTCAACCCATCTGCTTAGTCCTCTCGTTTCAGCCGGTGTTAATGAAGTGCTGTCCATCAGCCTTGTGCCGTGGCCTGCTTGAGAGCCACACAGGTTACAGTCCAAGGGGGTGGGATCAGGTTTATCAATCTGTGATGAGGCTTGGACTTGTTCGAATTGGACCTGCCTGATGTGGGGAGCTACCAAACCCATCGCTACCTGGGTGTGCACGACCTTGGTGGGGAAGCGCCTGTTGGTGTTAGCTCCAACCCAGCTGCAGTGCCCTCCATGCCTGTGTGTGCTGGTCTGCAGGTGGGCAGCTCTGCATCTCACTGTGCTGGGCTCCCCACTGAGGTTGTGGTATCACAAAACTGTAGGGAGCTCTCCAGGTTTTAGGCTTCTCCCCACTTTCCACCCTTAAGTCATCTCTGTAAATTAGGTTTCATGTCGTTATTCTTCAAATAGATCTTTGAATGTGAGAATTAGTCAGTGAAGCCGCGGCTCACAAGACAGCACCAACTTATTTTCCTGTGTTTTGAGGCCTTGGGAAAATAGGAAGCTGGCTTTACAGCACAGGCCGGGCACGGGGCTTCGGGGAGCCTCCCTCATCACTGCTGTCCCGTGCACAGGATTGAAAGAATGGTGTGGGAAGGTCTGGGGCAGAGGCAGGTTCTAGCTCAGTGCACTGAGCCTGCTGCCTCCTCCTGCCAAGGTGGGAACATCCAGCCCCAAATCCTTCCTCTCTGTATCATGGAAAACAGCCGGCCAGCACAAAAGTCAGGAGCTGCAGGCAGAGTTTGGCTCCAGCTAATTTGCAAACAGGAGTCACCTGGACAGAGTCTCTGGGGAAGCAGAAGATCCATTCGCTGTCCACAAAGCTCCAAAGTTGTCCAAATAATACCAAATAGGTCTTTACGGTATGGAGTCAGATCATTGTGCAGAGATTTCTAAGTGCACAGACCATCCTTTTACACCTGGAAAACAGTCCATAAATCTGCCTGGAGCCACTCTCCTAATAGCTGCAAATTTCAGCTCCTGCAGGAGGGAATTAAACCTTAATAGAATGTGCTGAAGTCCAGCCAGGTGAGGTAACTTAAGCAAGCTGATGTGCTGCCTCCTTGAACAGGCTTCGTCCTGAAAGGCAGCTATGGAGATAACGTTTACAGCCTCCTGTGGAAGAAGCTCTCCAGCCAAACGGCCTGTACGGGAACAGCAGACAGATGGTGTTTTCCTAACTGTGCAGGCCGTGCAATGTTGCAGCTAGAATCTCTGCTTCTCTTGACTTCATTTGGTGCTGGGGCACTGCGCTGGCCTGTGGTGGCTCTCCGAGCGGCCTCTCCGGGATGGGGGTTTCCATTCTCCTCACGTTACTGTTCTAGACGGTCACGTCGCGACTGGCACTTTGTCACTTACCTTTAAGATGCACTGCAGCTTTCTGAGCTCAGTGGCCCTTCGCTCTGTTCCAAGAGATTCCTCAAGGGTAATTTCCAGACCTTCAGTGCTCATCCCTCAGGAGCTTCTCGCCCGAGACCTTTCCAGGTTTGCTCACATTGGTGGAAGTCCCAAGCAGCCCCAAACGCAGCCCTCTCCTGCCACCGTGCCCCTGGGCTCCAAAGAGGCCCTGGGATCGTGGGCTGTGGTGGCTGTGGAGCCTGCAGGGGCCACCAGCATGAGGCCCTTTGCTTCGTGAAGGGGCCGCCCGAGCCCAGCTCTCCTGCATGGACAGGCCTGGCACGCGCCAGGAAAAGGAAAATGAGAGGGGCACAGGAGAAGGAAAGAAATCTCTCCGCTCTCTGTTAGCACTTACCATATCAATGCCACCTCCTCACTGTGACTTGCTTGCAAATCCAACCTTAAAATAAAGCCTGAGGTTGTTGTCTTTGATTTGCTATTTCTCTTGCCTCCGTGATTCGTGGGAGGCCCTTTGCCAAGGCTCCCATTACGTGCTCGGATCACTTTTGAGCGCCGTGTTGTGACAGCTTCCTTGGATAATGCCTCGCCAGTGACAGGCAGGGCGACGTCTCTGGGGGTTGTGCAAACGCCCTGTCGCTGTGCACGGCACTCATCATCAGGGAAGCTCCCTCTGCTTCAGAGGCTGAGTTA
The DNA here is from genome assembly GCA_032353885.1 of Nothura maculosa. NCBI lineage: Eukaryota > Metazoa > Chordata > Aves > Tinamiformes > Tinamidae > Nothura > Nothura maculosa. The sequence continues at coordinate 521,378 of JAUBOD010001026.1, forward strand.
AATGTTACCTGGCCCCAGACCATCGCCTCCAGTTCACACCTGTCCTTGGGACTCAAGTACCAGCTCCGTAATCCCCTCATTCCTGGGCCTCTCTCGGGTATTGCCGTGTTTCCTGCCCCGAGGGCCAGGGCATGGGCCGGCCAGGGGCAGCTCGGGCGCCTGGGCTGGGAGGCCACACGAGGAGGCCAAACCCCGCGGTGGGGCAGCTCTGTGGCTTCCAGCACCCAACAGGCCAGGGGAATCGCACAGGGAGAGCTCCCTGCCTAGGCCCTGCCCCCTACCTCGTCACTCCTTCTGGTTTTGAGGTCCTCAATCCACCCCCCAGGGAATTTAACCCCTTCCCATGCGATCGATGATCTGCAAAGCTGGGTCTCGATCTGCAAAGCTGGGTCTCGGCGGAGCGCCCGGGGCCTGAGTCGAAGCTGCAGGTGCCTCGTGGTTCACGTGGAGGCTTCGGCCTCGGACAAAGGTGGAAAAGCCCCAGCCTCTCTTGGCACCTCTGCTTTACTCTTTCTTCCCATGGAGACCGGCAAGTCACTGCCTTGTGCTTTAATGGGAAGAAGGATAGCAATTAAGCTAATTTAAGTGCTTTATCCATGTGAGAAGATAATTGTGTGGTGTCTGCAAGTGGTAATTTTAAGAGAAAGGGATGTTTAGTGTTTGTAACCACTGACATCTAAGTAGAAGATAGCCTAATCTTTGTAATCACTTTTTAGAAATGCATGGTACAAACTCTTTTCAACAACTTTATTAACCTGAGAGTAGTTAGCAGGGGATACTTTGGTCCACTTCTTGTCCTTATAATGTGATCATATCTTTATTTTTAATTTGAACATGTCCATCTATAGTAAGGGAGGGATATATTCAATTTTGTGACTTTCTTTGGAGAAAGGAATTCAAGAAACCACCTTCATTGGGAGCTCTAGATGCTGGACTTTAGGAAGCAGGTGGAAGCCCTGCTGTCAGCTTGGTGGGGAGGGATCGTTTCTTTCACTGTTCAGAAGCAGCGGCTGTTGAGCCACCATAAGCAAAGACCTTCTCAGCAAAAGGCATTTTCAGAGGTAGGTGTTGGAGCCGGGAACTCTGACCAAGATCTGCCAAGGTTGAGGGCATCTCGCAAAGCCCCTGGAGCAGCAGAAAGGATCCGGCACCCAAAGCACAACTCCAGTGAGAGGTTCAGCCCAGAATGAAATAAAACCGGGCCTAGCTCCATACACCGTGCACAGAGGAGAGGTTTCATGTAAAAGGCTCCCCTTTGGCAGCCGACAGCAGAGCTCTGCCCTGGGGGCTGCATGGGCAGCTTGCCTCTGTCCCTGGGGCCTTTCCAGAGGGAAGGCAGTGAGGAGCTGCTTGCTCAGCCCAGCCTGGTGTTAACCAGGGCTGCCCGGGGTGGATGACTCCTAGGGCAGGCCAAGGGCTGTTGAATGTGCCCCGTAATGGGTCATTTCAGATGGGCAAGGGCTGTTGGATGTGCCCTTCAATGGGTCATTTCAGAGCCCGCTCATGTGAAGAAAGGGCAACACCTTTTTCAGCAAGTCAGTCAGTCCCCCAGTCCTGAGCAAACTTTTGGTAGCTGTCAACAGGTCTAAGAGACTTTCCAAGCGGACTCTGTTGAAGAGTCATTGAATTTCACCAAGACAAAATTAGGAAATTTATCCTAGCTGGAAAGTCTCAGTATTAAGTAATTTTTCTGAGTAGTTTAATGTGCTGCAGTTCATAATAGCTTGTACCATGCAAGGATCTGTTACGGCTTGGAAATGTTAGCCAGTTCTGGAGATGACTGATTCCCCCAGGAGATCCGAGAAGCTGGAATGCACCCTGTTTATGGGCACAGAAAGGGCAGGTGGGGCTGGAAGGTGGCAAGTGTGGAAGGTTGTAGTGGGAGCTGTACCCCAGGATGGGGTTGGAAGAGGCTCAGGATGGAGCACAAGGAAACAACCATTCATCATCATCATCATCATCATCATCATCCTCATCCTCTGCCTGGAGCACTTAGGAGAAACTGACCTTTAGAAAAGAGGATGAGAAAATATCTTGGAAATACTTTGTGGTTCCTTTGATTCCAGATATAAATATACTTAGAGGATAACATGATTTCCAGGATTTACATAACCAGATGGTATGCTTTCAGGAAGCACAGTTTTCTTGTGTCTCATCGCATTATCTTTTGGATGTAATTTGGGTTTCTTTTGCTGTGGTTTCTGGTGTTGACTTCAGAGGTCATAATTCAGAGGGAAGAAATAATTTAAAGGATCTAAAAGACCAGCATAGAGCAAAGGCAGTGGGTCGATGCTTCGGGTACGTGGCTTCTAATTTTGAGTCCTTGCAGGATCTGAGATCAGCATGGGGTGCAGAGGGCACATACATCTACAGAGAGCGTAATAACTCATTGCTCATTCTCCATTTTATTTTATTTTATTTTATTTTATTTTATTTTATTTTATTTTATTTTATTTTATTTTATTTTATTTTTATTTTA
>JAUBOD010001026.1:523982-609858 GCA_032353885.1 Nothura maculosa
TTATTTTATTTTATTTTATTTTATTTTATTTTATTTTATTTTATTTTATTTTATTTTATTTTATTTTATTTTACTTGTTATTCAAGTTAAGCATTTCTGAGCAGCTCTCCTCTCTTCTCCTGTGTGCTCCTGATCTTTGCCTCTGCTTCAGGCTACTTCTACAGTACGATAAGTAACTGCAGCACAGAAATTGGTTCTGCTTTCAAATTAAGGTGCCCAGGATCTTCCTGAGCATATTAAACCTTGCCAGAAACTTCTCCAGTTTTCTCCATGCCTTTTTTTTTTCTTCTTTAACCTCAACCACATAAGGAAACACAGGTCTTAAAAAATACAACTGCTGATGTGGAAAATGCAAAAGTTGCATAATAAATAGATGTGGCTCTATGTTGTCAGAAGGACTGGTGTTGATGTCCGTGTGCCAAATGAAACTCTTAAGAATTCCCTGCGTGGAGATACCTAGGATAAATTAATGGATCATTAGGAGGGGCAGGGGCAGACAGAGGTTGTAGCCTTTGGAAAGGGCAGCGTTTGCTTCGCGTCGGACTCCTCCCTGCGCCGCCGCTGGGCTGAGCTGGTTCCTTGGGTGCCCCCTCTGTGCACGGGGCTAAAATTGGCGTGACAGGTGAGTAAACGGGCCAGGAAATTTAAATATATGTGATACATATAAACACACAGGGCTTTCTAGCCACATGGTATGGTTTGAATTATGGAATGTGGCCATTCTTCTGTTTTATTTAATGGTAACTCCTGAAAATACCCTGGTGTGATGGTTTTTCCCCCACATACGTTACTCTGCATGTGATTATTTTTAGATGCCTAGCCAATATTTTTATTAATTTATTAACATCTGCTTGGAGCATGGAGTGCTTAAAAGTGACTGGTTTTATGGAGAGATTTTTGTTGTGCATTTCCTGCAGAAGAAAGAATGCTACACACTGGTTGTGGTGCCTGCAATCCCTTTTATTAAAGCTTGCCATCGTCAAATGCCTTGGAAACCTTTTGGAGACAGTGAAACCATGATTTTTTGTCTGTTGTTTTAAGTTCAGATGGGAGAAGGGCGTCTAACTAGTGAAATCTCTCCTCTTTGCCAGATGTGTCTTGGCAAGGCTTTTCAACACGTTACTGGTCTCATGCAGTGTGTTTTCAGTCAGAGTTCTGGCTGCTAATTGGGTGGGATAATTGGGTGGGAATGCTCTGCTGCCTTCTCTGCTCCTCGTGGGAAGGGTGGCGGTTAGGGCATTTTTGCCCTATCCTGCATGGGGGGCTTTGACAAATACCAAGTGCTGGGGAAGCTACAATAAAATCTCAGTTACTACCCATGCTGTTTATCTCCTCACCCCTAAAATCCCGCAAAGAGATAAGAACACGTTTCTGCCAAATATTTTTAAAAACTCTTATTCATAAGAACTTCTTATTAAAGAGTTTCTTATGAATAGCAGCTTCTAATTCATAGCTTAGACTTCTTCCTAGGAATCTCTTAAAATTCTCTTGTAACTTAAAACAACTAAAGCCCCTTTCCAAAGGAAGGTGGCGACAAAGGGGGCAGCAGGAATGCAGTTCTCCAGGAATGGGATGATCCCGAGGAGTTTGGAGGGGCGGCTCTGTCTTTGCTTTGCTCCTCTCTCAAGGAGCATTTTGGGGCTGGTGGTGCCGATTCTGCACAACTTCCACCTGCCTTCCCACAGCACGTGCTGTAGCAGGAGCTCATCAAACACCTGCTTAATCCGTGTTTATCCATTTATTTTGTAAATAGCTCGATTAAGTGCAGGAATTAATCAAAGAAGAATAACATGACTTTGTTCATCGACACATCTTGCCTAACATTTATCATGGTGATTTTCCTGGCACGCATTTTAGGTTAGTCTTAGGTGAGGATGCCCGGCTTACTTCAGGCTCTCTGGGATGCCGTGTGGTCACTTGTTTGGTATCACACGTCCAAAATGCAAGGCCAAGTATTGGTTCTTGAGAGGGTTTGTTGTTGAACCTTCAATGTAAATGCTAGGAAACCTGTTCCTTAATGGTATTCACTTTCTATAGATTATTTTTAATAGGTAACGATGCTTATATGTCATGGGGAAGATGGTTATGGCACCTTTAGGATGGATAGGAGAAGAACAGTCAATGGAAAGGCAGTAGGTTTATGTTGAAGCTTGTCTGGCTGTGAAAACAGGTGAATTTCTCAGTTACTTAATTTTTATGCACCTACAGGATATAGAACTTGCATATTGTTTTTTAACAGGACTCTTCAAGTTAAATCTGATGCGTGCCTCTCTGCTGGGGAGCTCCTCTGGTGCCTAAATCAGTGCGTGTGAATGATGCCTGCAGGAGCACAGGAAGTAATGTGGTGTTGCTAACACCTGCTGTACACTCAGGCCAATGTTTGCCTGCAGAGTCCCCGTTTGGAATCGCGCCCAAAGCAAATTCCAGGTAACCCCGGGCAAGTTGCAGCACTTAGGCCAAGGCTGTTCACAGAAGGGCCCTGTTGGTTCCGGTGCCCGCCTTGGGAGCACGCGCAGAGGCTGTCGCAGGCGCGGGGCCCCTCCGAGCTGGGGCGCTGCACCCAGGGGCTGCTGCAGCCGCCCCGGCCTGCGCCTGGGGCCGTGGGGGAGAGGCAGCGGGCTGCGCAGGTATTTGTGTGTATAAATATACGTGTATGTGCAAATATATGTATAAAGACCTGAGGGGAGACTGTAGGGAGGAAGGTGCCAAGCTCTTGTCAGTGGTGGCCAGTGGCAGGACAACAATGGGTGTAAGTTGAAACACAGGCAGCTGCATCTACATATGAGGAAGAACTTCTTCACTGTGAGGGTGCCAGAGCCCTGGCACTGGCTGCCCAGGGAGGCTGTGGAGTCTCCTTCTCTGGAGATCTTCCAAACCTGCCTGGCTGCCGCCCTGTGCCTCGTGCTCTGGGTGTCTCTGCTGGAGCAGGGGGTTGGACTGGATGATCCCTAGAGGTGCCTTCCAACCTCAAGCACTCTGGGATTCTGCAGTTCTGTGCCTCGTGTGAAGCCCAGTGGCGCCGGAGGGAGCGGGAGCAAGGAAAGGGCTGTGTGTTGAAGCCCTGTGCCTGGTGTGTCGTGGTCAGTCGCTGCTGCAGCTGGGCTGCCCGCTTGCCTGGGTAGAGCTGCTCATTTCCCTCTTCATTCCTCCTTGCTCCCTCTGTGACTGCTGCAGGATTCAGGCTCCACAGGAGCCCATGGTGTGATCGGCTGCCTCCTCTTCCCGGCAGCGTTCTTCATCCTGTACCGGATCCACCAGAGCCTCAAGGATGGATGACGGATCTTTTGTTGACCAGCGCAGATTCCTGTGTATAGTGCTGGAGCTTCATGTTCAAAATAACAGAACAATATCAGAAATTAGTAGGACATTCAAGAGGGGGTTTCTTTTACCCTAAATTTTTAAAATCCTGCCAATGCAACTGGGATGGAATGATTGAAGATACAGTTGGAGGTGAATAAAGGAAGCAGGATGCTGTCTTTGGGGGAATGAATCTGGAAGCTAAGTAGAAAAGGTAGAGGCACAAACAGGGCCAAGTTATCCATAGAAAGGCACGTGCCTTTTGGGATCAAGCTAAGCAGAGCACCGGTGAGAGAACGTAGCAGTGGAATGACAGAAGGAAGAGGAATGATAGAAGGAAACAGTGGAATGATAGAAGGAAGAACTCATCAGGACCAGCAATGATTAGACCTTGGAAGGCTGCGTGTTATGTGCCTTACTTAGTCATCTTCCCCTCTCAAGGGAAACCTTTTCATCTGATGGGCTTGTTTGTTTCATAGCTTTTGGGTTACGAGCTCGTAAGAAAACTTCTCTTCCCACTACTTAAAAACTCTGTGATCTGAAAACGTTGGAGTTTTATTTGTGTGATTCCTTTTTCTATTGCTCTCTCTGAGCCTGTCAGCCGTGAAGAGCTGGAGATGGGCACCCCGAGAGCCCCCCGCAGCTTCGGTGATCCCAGAGAACCCATGGCCAGCAGGAGTCATGGTGATCTGCAAAATTGGATATTTATATTTTTAACTATCTCTTACTGGCTTCTAGGTGCCACTGCAGTGGTTTTCTGTTTAGTCTTAAGCAGGTTGCAGGAGAACACGTGAGGAAATGGATTGGGTTTTCTGCAAAAATGCAAATGTAAGAGTACATTTACATGTCCTTGGGTAAGTCGGTTCTCCAGTTTCATCAGAAGTGATGAAATGTGTCTAATAAGTAACTGTTGTTGTGAAGAACACAATTTACCCTCAGAAACTGTTTGGTGACTTAACCCCTCATTCTTGGTCCAGTATGAGAAATAAGTGCATGGAAAGCAGAGGCAGAAGATGTTGGTATCCCTAGAAGATGTTAATGTCAAATTATATCCAGCTTCAGCAGTGCCAGAATTTCATCTCAATGTGCCCTAGGTTTTACTGAAATTTAAACCAAAAATCAATGGCAAATACCTGTCGACCTGCATGGGTCAGAGAGCCCTTTTCACCCAGGCCATTTATTTATGTCTTAGATCCTTGAAGAGAAGATTAAATGCTGCTGATCTGACCTGTTTCAGATGAGAATTATTCAAGTGGTCTATTAAATATATTTTGTCATATTGTTTTTATTTAGAAGATGGTGCATAGAAAAGAGATAGACGTTTGAGGTGTACACAGGGTATCCCAGGCCACGTCACGTCGTCTTGGCAGGCACGTTTTTACTGAGATGGGCCTGTGTTTCCTCCCGTGACTGTGTCCTTAGCACTAGGTGGATGTACCTGAGGAGCAGCGTTTGCCTCCCGTGCTGCTGTTTATGAAGCCTTGCTGGGGTTTTTTGAAGCCCAGCTGCCTGCCCACGGGGTGTTTCTGTCTCTGCAGCAGACCCTGCAAACGAAGCAGGGCTCAGGCGCTCTCCCCTTTCCCTCTCGTGCCTCTCGAACCTCTCCAGAGGTCTCCTTTAAATCTGCTCCAACCTTCCCTCCGAACCGCAGCACCAAAAAACCCTTCCAAAAATAGCTTCCCGTGCTCTGTGTGGCCGTGTGATGCTATTTCCAGATCTGCCAGATCTCCGTGCCCTCCATGGAGGAGCCGGGCAGGTTCCAGCCGCGGCCTCTGGTGCGCGCGGCTGCAGCTGCGGTCGCAGCCCCGCATGGGCTCGGGCAGAGGCACCCGGCACCAGGGCGAGCTCCCCACGGCCTCTGCCAAGAGGGCCAGGGGTTCCTGAGCCCGGAATTTCACAAAGCTGTCTCTTCTCCTTGTTTTTGTCTTCTTTTTTTTCCTAGGAAATTAGCAGTCCTCACTCAGGGAGCTGCTTGGTGAATACTGCTGGGCACGGAGGTTCCCCGGCCAGCCGCGGGCTCTGCCGGCCGCGCGCTGCGTCCGCACTCGGTCGTTCCGCGCCCTGCGGAAGCTTCCCCTGCTCTTGCTCCCCTCTGCTGTGCTCAGGAGCCCACAGCGCTCGGGCCGTGCTCCTCTGCCAGTGAAAATCACCGAGTGACAGTCACAGTACTGTCCTGGTCCGTTTCCCAAAGTGCAGAGCCATGGCCCTTTATTTTGCCAGGAATAATGGCAATAATTGAAACTTGCAGGACACTTCTTGTTGTCAGTGAGTACGAGATAGAAAACAGAAGAAATAAGGATGGGCTTGGGTATGCAAAGCTCAGGCTTATGAGCCGTGCTGATTCTTTGCTTTTTTTCCAACCTAAGTACAATAAATGAGCAGTGTCCCTTAGCTGCCTGCATGATTGATTGGCCTATTTATAACTTGAAGTATTAAAAAATCCTGCTCATGGCAAACTTGCAAACGGCGCACGTAGACATGGGATGGGTGGTGGGTGCCAGTATTCAGTGATTGTCACTCCTGCTGTTTTATCCGTGGGGAAATTGCCAGCTGGCCGAGATACTCAGCTGGTTTGTGACTCCAGAGGGGAGTCACTTCCAGTTGGGTGCCCTCGTGTCGGGGCAGCTCTGCAGGGAGGCTCCTGGGGTTAAGCTTAGGCAGTGCTCAGTCAGGTTTTCTATCTTGAACCGTTTCCTGCTGCAAGTCCAGTGGCTTGAACATCCTACCCTAATGCAAAATACAGGAATGGTTTTACCACCTCGTGGCCACGTGTGCCACTTATTTCATGTCTCTTCTCTGTTCCCTTGACCCTACGCTCGGCTGTAGCCCAAGGAGGCTGCCAGACACGCTGACATTATATATTGTGCAGGTCCAAGCTATGTGAGACTTCCAGACTAGGACTGCACCCGCCGACTCTTCACTGATACTCACTTCTGTGGGAGATGGGCCTGGTTTCCTCCTGCTTCACATTGACAGCTTGTTGGGTGTTTGACCTCACTGGGTGGCACTGCCCCCTCTGCAGATGCTGGAACTGTGCTGATCCTTGTGGGCAGCAGCTCACATGGGACTCAGGTCACAAGGGGGACGGTGCTCACACGTTCTGCTGTTGGACTCAGTGCGTGCCAGGCATGCACATCGCTGGGGGAGCCACCACTGCCACAGACACACTGAAGTCCTGAAAGACTTGAGGCCAGGCCCTCCAAGCAGGAGCTAATTATAGCGAATTGTTGGAGCCAGCGGAGCGGTGGGAATTTACTCCATGGGAAGTTGTGTTGCAGGCAGCTCCAGCTCGTCGTGGCTAATGAGCCAGCTCAAGGCAGCGCCCAAGCCTGGTCACATTTCTGAGGGAGGAGGCTGCCGGCTGCTGCCCCTCTCCCTGTCGCAGCCTCATCCTCTCCTGAGGCAGGAGATGATGCTGGAAGCAAAGTGGTCCTTGAGGTTGGCTCGGCAGGTGGCAAGGAGCTTTCTGGAGCTTCCCAGCTGGCTGTTCTCCGCTTTGGGATTTCCTGGGACCTGCGTTGTTGCAATATCATGTGTAAGAATGGACATGTCTCACTTGCCTCCCTCCACGATCCTGCTGTGGGGATCTTCCCCCTCCACGACACGTTCCTTTGGCTGTGTTCCCTCTTGCCCACTGTGTGCACCAAGTACCAGCTCTTTGTCTTTAGAGGAACTAACGATCTGTGTGAGTTCCTTTCTGTCATTTTCCTCCCACCCCAGGAGTTCATCCCTGCTTTTGCCGGGCCTTGGTTGCCGGCATCGTGGCATGGCAGCTCCGCTCCCCTTGCTCTTCCCACTCTCTTCCTTGCTGCCCTTCCTGCCGGGCACGCAGATGAAATGCTGCTTCGTGCCGTTTTGACCCCGTCCTAAAGCTTCTCCTTTCCTCAGCCCTGCAAAATAATCTGACAAACAGATGGGCTCTCTTGTCCAGAGCCCACAACTGAGTGCAGCCATGGGCATGGTCCTGTTTTCTCTTCAGGCCCTCTTTATTTGGAGCTCCTGTGGGTGATGCTCTGACAAGGTGAGCCTTGGCGAGGCAGAAGGAAACATCTTGTTCATTCAGTGTCGACAAGGCTCCCAGCCACAGGGAAGGCCTTGGGTTGAGATGAAGACACCTAAGTCTCATCTTAATATATCAGAAATGTATTTGTTCTTACTGTGGTTGTTGCTCTTGCTGCCTGCTGCCTTCCTGTGGAGTTTCAACATGGGACGAGGCCGGGGGGTTCGCAGGTCGGCACGGAGAAGGTCCCAGCTGAAAGGGGCACGAAGAGGGGGCAGAACAGCCGGGGCTTCCCTGTGTGTTCCCGTGTCCGGGTGCATTGTGCTTGAGAAAGCCGGAGTCCTTCTCTCAACAGGTACAGTGCTGGTTTAAGCCACATTTGAAGGCAGCTGAGGTCTGTCTGTGCCCACATAAAATTCTCAAAAATTTAAAAGTTTGGATTCTTTTTCCTGATCACGTGCCTTTTTCTCTTTGCCTGCTGAAGGGCAAAGAAAGTAACTAATTTGTATCCCATTCCTGTGAGAGATTGAGCTGATCTACCTGTGATAAGTTTTGAAGATTTGTCTTGCAGCCGCAAACCTGAACATTGGTTCTACGGTGGTTATTTCATATATTTCCTGCTGTAGTTGGATGTGTTAACACCGTGGCTTCAGCTGGCAGGTGTATGGCTAATAGAGCTGAAAACAGAAGATTATTACGTGCTTTTTGTTTGTTCACCTGCAAGGAACAAACCGTTAGACCACAAGGAGCAAGCATCTGCTTTCCTTCCCTGAGCTTCATAAAAATTTAAGCGCCCTTTCAAAGGCCAAACTATCCAAGGTGGTTAGAAAACAAGTCAATTATTAAGTGGCAGCATGTGGGGCTGCTGCAGAGGTGGATGGAGAGGTGGAGAAGAGATGACAGGAAAGCTGTGAGGTACCTGCTGTGGGTGTGTGTGAGGGTCAGGCATGGAGACCCCAACGGAAAGGGGCGAAGCCGAAGGAAATGGGGGGCACGGGAAGAGAGAGGGGCCATGGTGATGGCAGCGAGCAAGGAGGTGGGAAACGTGGATGGAGGGCTGCTAAGGCAGGCGCCTTGATGCTGGGGAGCACCCAGGAAATCCTTGGGGTAGCAGAAGGACCATGAAAGATATAAGGTGTCAGAAGAGGTAACAGAGGTAAAAATAGGGATGAGGAGCGGGAATAAATAAACGTTGATGGAATAAACGTGAACTCTCCTGCGTCTGTGGGAGAAATAGGTTGGGAAGCATTCGGGAGCTCCTTGGCTCCTTGAGGGCCCCTCCCCGCTGCCTTGTGCTTTTCTCTTGGATGGTGCCAGTCTTGGAGAGCTCGGGAGAGCCGACAGCCCGTGTGGAAATGCAGGGAGAAGCTGCTGCGAGCCCCGCCCGTGCTCAGGCAGGAAGGCCAAGGGTGCTCGGGCTGCAGAGCCACCAGCAGCAGCCCTGCTGCGCGCGTCACCCGTTTCCCTCCACTGTACAGGCTCCAAGCAAGCCCCCTCGGCCCTTGCAATGATCCCTCTGTATCAATGTTTGCTGAAGCAGAGGCTTGAGAGGCTCTTGCTGCAGCAGCAGCAGCAGCAGCAGGGGGGCTGAGGAGGCCAGGCCTGGCACACAGGCCAAGCAGCCGCCGAGCCCCCTGCCCCATCCTGGGCTCCCTGCGCTCGCACCGCCCGGCTCCCCCGCGGGCTGCCCAGGCGCCGCAGCCTCGCTTGGGGCGGCTCTGCAAGGGCCCGTTGAGCAACCATGGCTCTTTGGAGGAGAAGCCAGAGCCGGAGGGAGCTGCTCCTCCACTCACCTCGGGGTTCTCCCGTTTCCGTGCTGTGGAAAATGCCCTGTTTCCGGAAAAGGGCAGGGACACTGAGCTGCCGTGGCTGGGAAATGTGGTGCCGAAATAGCTTGTGTGTCGGACCTGTAGCGTGGCTGCAAGGAAGGAACGGAGAGAGACGGGCAGTATCCACCTCTGGCTAATTGCTTTTGTGCTCTTTGAAGCCTTTTAGTCTGAGTATGATCAAGTGGCTTTATTGTATTTTATAAATAGGTTATTTTCAGTAGGAATTTTTGGAACAAAAGAACGGCTTGCTCAGATGTTGCCTTTCCCTTCTGCTTTGGCTCTTGGGCTTGTTTCTGTGCTTTTGTTGACTTGGAAGTTCTTGCAGTGGTTGTGACTATGTTACGAGCCTTGCTGTTAATCCTGCCTGCCCAAGCCTTCGGGGTTGGTCCTGCAGCAGAAGGACCTTTAGGCTGTGGGTAACAGACTGCCTGGGTGCAACAGGAGCAGCCACGGGATGCGGATCCGGTCCCGCTGGAAGTGCCGGGCCTGCGAGTGCTGCGGAGGAGCTGTGGGAGCAAAGGTTTCCCATCACCCGAGAGAACGGGCTGCAATTACAAACATGAACCTTCAGGTTGTGGCCAAATCATGGGGGTCTCTCACCTTTTCAGTCCAGGGTTGTATTACAGCGTGCATGGAGAGCTGCTCTTACAGCTGATGGCTTTCTCTGATTCACGTGGAAGTTTCTTTTATTTTGTCCCTTTTTGCTATGTAGTTTCGTAATATATGAGTTTTTTAAATACTGGCTGAGGTTACTTGGAGGAATAGAGGTTTGTGCTCTGCCTTCTCGGGCTTAATCCTGGACTATCAGAATTATGTTGTGTACCGGGTCAGATCAAGTACAGTTTATTGAAATTAACTTCCTTTGCAGCTGGTCCCCGTGAGTATCCAAGGATATAAATAAATTGGAATAAACCAGCAGAAATGCTGGTTGGCTGCCACTATCTAAGCTGGTTCCATATGGGGGTTTTATGATGAAGCTGAATGATCACTAGTGGTGTCTCTTATCATATCCAGGCTTCTTATTTGCTCCTAGTTGCTTCCTGAGCTAAATGAGTATTATTCTTAATCTCAGGCCGTCTGCCAAGCGTATTAGAGTTAATTCTATTTTTATTTTTGCGTGTGTGTTTCGGTGCTGCTGCATATCGACAACATCCAGACCCTCTGGAGCAGAACATAGTGGCACTCATAAAATGGGTAAGATCTCTCCGTGCCGAAGAGCGAAGCTTCCAGTTAAAGGGTGCTGAAGGGAAGACAGGCTGTGGTGGAAAAGACAATGCTGTGTTTTGAAATGTCGTGTTTGTTGCTTTTGGGATACATGCTGAGTTAACCTCATTGAACTTTTCCCCAGGAATTGATGCGCTTTCAGTTGGCGGGTCATTATGCTGCTCCACCTGTGTAGTGTTAAGGTCAGTGTGTTTTTCTGATTATAAAACCCATCCATACCATTCCATTATAAATCCACTCCCATTCATAATGGAATGTGCCAACGCTCAGAGCTCGTTGCAGCTGCACCCGGTACACGTTTAAGACCAAGCAAAGCGGTTTAGGCAATTTGGGCACCTTCCCAACCAAGTCCAAGCTTCCTTTGCAGTGATCTTTTCCCGTTTTTCTGTTTCATTTCGTTTTTGCTCCTGCCTAAGCATCCATCTGATGTCAGTGTTGTTCCTGTTTTGTGTTTAACGTGAGCATTTTCCCGAACTACGGCACAGTCGTTACGATTATAGCAAGGAGGTCCTGGGAGCAGCAGGCAACAGCGAGGCTGCACTTAGCTGCACGCACAGCCCGGAATGCATCAACCACTCACCTTTCCCGGCACTTCCCGAATCCTGCCGCCCTTGGAATGAGCCTCCCGAGGCACAAACGGGCCGTGGAGGGGCACCGTTGCGCGGGAGCCGCGGGAATGCCGCTGGCACTAACCCCCCCGGCCGGGAGCGCGGGAGGTGCCGGCCATGCATGTGGGTGACGCGGCGCTGCTCCATGCATCTCTGCACCGCTCAGACCTCTCACCTGCCTGCATCATGAGAGGGAGCCCCAGGGCGCCCCAGCGCTTCTCCAGGGGTGTTTCCATCCCTCAGATGTTGCTGGGGTTGGATTGGGTGTGTGTGTTTGCTGCTACTTGTTGCTAACCCACCAAATCACTGCGAGGAATCGAAGCTTTGTGGAGAACCGTGTGTATAATAAGAGACTGTACTCTTCCATGGGGATTCATGGGGATGTACCCTTTCCACATGAAGTCTTGTGCTCCGTACTAGTCAGTGGGACCCTCAGGCGCTGGCTGTTTTGCTGGGGCTGATTTTGGACCTCTGTGAGCAGTGCTCTCATAGCTGAGGAAACAGATGCAGCCTCTTGATGCCCACCGAGGAATTCATGACTGTATCTGACCACGCTCCCTCCTTCAGCTCTCAGTCACTGTGGACACATGAAACATGAAACACTTCCCTAGAAGTACGTGCTGGGTAGTGCACACACAGTCAGTCACAAAACCCTTGGAAGAATGATGGGAGGAAAACCCCTCAGTGAAAAGCAATCCCTGAAAATCCTTATGAAAGCCCCTCCCGGAGCCGCTCCTGGAGCCTGACGTGTGTTGAATTGAGAGTCATTCCAGTTTTGCAGCTGCTGTGTCAGGTAAGCAGAACCCGGAGGTACGCGGCCATTTCTTTCCATTACTCTGACTAAAGGATAATAGAGTTAGGCTGTAGACAAGAATTAAACCAGCGTGCCCCAAAATCACAGGATCTGTGGGGAACGAGCGGGATGGCGGGGCTCGTTCCAGGCCTCCCCCACAAGCAGAGAGCTGCCTCAGGGGGCAGGACGCCGTGGAGAGCGCTCCGGAGCACTGGGACCAGCGGGACTAAGCGCAGGTTTGGTGGTGGAGCAAGGAGTGCACGACACCCATGCAGCTCCCCAGGGAAGAACCCAAGACTTGGCTTGGGACCAGAAGCATCTATGGGACATCTTCTCTTTAACATCATTTTTGGTTATAATGAAACACGCGTTGCCGTCTTGGTATCGACAACTTGGCCAGCTGCAAGTCCAGCCTTTGGCTCGGGTTCGGCTGCAGTCCCCTGTGTCTACAGAAAAATAGACACTGGGTTCATCTTTACTCTTTTTTCCTTTTATTTTTTTAAATGGAAAGATTTTCTCCATTCCTTCTGCCTCCATTTCCGCTCTACTTGGAAAACAAAACAGCTACTTCTAGGTTTTTTCTCATTTTTCGGAAGAAGCTATGGTTTCCCTCTCCATCTCAGAAGAGGCTACTTCCAGAAAAGCCAAGTGGATGTTTGATTTTTCTCTGTGGCAGTGACCAGTGTGTTCCTGCAAAGGCACCAAGGTGACGTTAGAGAAAGGCCTGTTGGTTGAGCTGAATACAGAAACTGGAGAGAAATGCCAGTATGCGTTAGCAGTGCGAAGAGTTGTGGGCACCACAGGATATCAGACTGCTCCCAACCTCTGTTTTTAAGCACCTAATTTAGTTCATTAATTTAGTTTCTCTACATACCCTGTGTGGTCCACATAGAAGAATCGTGCTTCTTCTGTTGGTCATTCAGAGCATTTTTACTCCCTGCTGCCCCTACAAGTGATGTCAAGTCCGTGGCCATCCAAGGCACCCAAATCTCAGAGCAGCCACAGACAGAGGGGAGTGAAAAACTGGAAGCACAACAGAAAAACTGCTACGGTAAAATAAAAATGTGTTTATATTTAGTAAACTCTATATTTTGCTGCTTGGTTGCTGATAAATGAACTGTAGTTGCTTAGAGGTTTTAGTGCTGTAGTTCACGGGGGTGACGCCAGCTCCTACAGGAACTTGATTGATGTGGTTGATTTTGTTCTGAAGATCTTCTCCAGAAGAGGCAGGATCAGCATGTTCCCTGCTTGGCTTCACCTTGCTCCTTCAGCTTGGTTGGGGAAGAGACCGTCCATTGAAGCATCCCCTGTTCAATGAAGAGACGTGCAAGCTTCACGTTACACTCACTCAGTCGGTGACCATTACAGCTCGCGTGCTCTATGCAGTGTGCTGTGCACTGATATTAAAACAAGTTCATGTCTTCTAAAGAGGAAAAAAAGGAAAAAAAAGAAAGGAAATGGAACCTCACTTAATTAGAGAGTTCATCATGTGTGGAGATCATCCTTTTAATCAGTTAAGTTAGGTATGGACAAAAGATCTGCTAGTGTTACTAATCCAGATGCTAACACAGAACGGTATTCCTTGTGTTTTGCTTAGAATTCAGTGGGCAGGAAATTTTCAGACCTCCTTTTGCAGTGTGGTTCTTGAGCAGACACGAACAATACAGAATCAAATCACTTATATCAATTCTCCTTTTATAAACCAACAGACATAGGTAGAAGCCCCAGCTGAAATACATAGAAGCCTCAAGCCGAGCAGGGAGGTTGGAGCTGATGGTCTCCAGAGGTCCCTTCCAAGCTCAACCATTCTGTGTGATACTGTGATTTCCAACCCAAAATCCTTCTCACATACCAAAAATGGAGCATTCCAGAGCTCCTTCACTCCGGGCTGCACTTTACGCGCTCCTGAATAACTGGAGAGACCTGTACAGCCTGTGCAGGCGCGTGCACTTGGAGCAGCTCTCCCGGGATATTTGTTGGGAGGCAGAAGAGGTGAGGGCGAGGGGAGGTGGTGGGGAGCAGCGGGAGCCCTGGTGAGGAGGGAGCCCCGGCCCTTGGGAGCCTCCGCTCGGCGCTGGCAGCAGGCGGAGGCGGCGGCCGAGGACACGGGAGCTGGGGAACCCGCTCCTGACGCTCCTCATTTCTTTTTAATTAGCGCAGCGTAAATACTGGCTAAGATGCCAGTTGTATCTTAATGGAGAAATGCAGAAACAGATTAATTTTTGGCACAGTTCCCTCTTCCCGCTGACGTCAGTGCCTATTTCCAGCAGTGCTCTAATTGCGGGAGCAACCCTCGGCATTCGCCTGCTCTCCAGCAGCCCTGCAGGGAATGAGGAAGCGCTTGGGGAAGCGCGAGGGCAGCGCGGGCACCGGTGGCAGCGGCTTTGCCCCGGCCTCCATGCTGTGTCCGCATGGAAGGCCCGGATCGAGGCTCTACCTCCCGCGTGAGCCGGGTAGGACGGATCCCCTTCGGAGCCCATTGGAATGGGGAGCAGCCTTCTCCCCAGGCTGGGCTGTGGAATTCCCGCCTGCGGAGCAGGAAGGCTCTGCGGGAGCCCGGGCGGCGGCAGGGCAGGCTCTGGCGCCAGCAGCCTTGGGGCTGCTGCAGAACCTCCTGGTGCTGCCCCAGCTGCCACCAGCTCTGCCTCAGGCACCCAGAGCTGCCTTCCAGATAAACCCCTTCATAACTGCAGAGGGCAACATCTGCATCTGCTTTTAATTAATATTTAGGCTTTCCTCTGCTGCAGAGTATTTTGCAGCTTTGTCTTTGCACGAGACGCAGAGATATCCTGATTTTGATGTATTTTGATTTGTATTTTAATTGATGGGGAAATTTTGCAGCCTGTTTTCAAAACATGGCCCATGTCTTTAAAGCCAACAGAAAACTTGGCTGAATAATTCCATTAATTTGTGAGAGGCTATATGATAAAAGACTAATCAAAACCAATGAATATTTAATTTGATTAAACCATCTACAGAGCTGGTTGCATAGTGGAAAAAAAAATATGCTAGGATGCACTAGGAAAGCTTTGTCAAATACATTATCTCCAAGTCCCATGTGAGTATATTCCATAATTGCATTGGGATTTAAAAAAATGAAAAATATAAATGACATTTTTCTAATGTACCTAGGAGTTTAAATTAGCCTGTTCTTTGTGACACTGTAAGCTCTCATCTGTAGGAATTTCTTAGCTTCTTGAAGAAAAATCATATACTCAATGCCTCCTTTAGCACAGGAGAAAAATGTGATATCTGATTTGCTAGAAAGCCTGAAAAGTACCACAAGTTCCATGTAGAAAATGTTACGTGCATTTTGGTTTAGTCCCAGCAGGGTGAGAACAGCGCGGGCAGCCGTGGCCAAAGGCCTGGCCGGCAGCAGGAATCACAGAATCATGGAATCCTTAAGGCTGGAAGGGAGCTCCGGAGACCATCCAGTCGAGCCGCACTGCAGACACAGGGTCACCCAGAGCACGGGGCACAGGTTGCGTCCAGGCGGGTTGGGAAGATCTCCAGAGAGATCTGGGGACTCCTCAGCCCCTTGGGGCAACCCGTTGGTGTGTGCGGAGCTGTGATGTGTTGGTCGGAGCCTGTGCCCACTGAGCAAGACTCTGGTAGGGCTCCCTGTGGCTTCCACAAGGCCTTGCCGAGGGCCCTGGCCCCGCTCTGTGCCGAGGGCGGCGGAACCGGCCTGTTCCTGCTGCAGCTGCCGCCACCATCCCTGTCACTGCTGCCTTTTCCCCCATGTGAGCCCAGGGGGAAGGAAAAGGGCCTGGAGCTGGGATGTGTGGACCGGTTCGAGAGGAAACCGGCCTGGCTCATTCCCAGCTCCTGGGCTGCTCCTTGCTGCTTTCAGGTGCCTTGGTTGCCCTAGACCAGCAGGGCGTCAGAGAAGGCCATCTCCTTAGAGCCTGGGAAGGCAGGGCGGTTATCACAGCAGTTAGTTATCACTAACAGAGAAAGGAGGGGTAGAAACATCAGCATGTGGCCACCAAGCTGATGAGCTGCAAGTGATAACCTTGTTGAATAGCAGCTAGAGACCAGCAGCAGCAGCAAAAAGACAGCCAGCCAAGTCCTCGTTGCAGTGAAACGAAGCTGTGACTTGATGCTTCGCTCAGAGCCTTTTGCTTTTGGCTGTGGCTAAACAAAATCCTGATTTTCTGCCTTTCAAACAGGAAGATGCTCTTCATGAGACCTGTCGAACTCTCACAAGATCTTTTGAACCCAAGAGCACAAACCCTTTTGAAGAAGAAAAAGCCAAAAAAGCAGTCACATTTTCTTTTTGGGAAATCTGCATCTCAGTCCCAACTGGAGACCCGCGCCTGTAATGCTGGAATGACTCACTTCCTCTTGGGATAGTGCGGCCGCTTTCTTTGCTTGCTTGTGACAACAATTATAGTAATTGTTTATTATCATTTATACCAGCAAAACAAAAACAACTATTAATAAAAACAAAACAACTGCCTGAGAGAAGTATGGGAGGCGAGTTTCACCTGTGCAGAAGCAAAGAGATCTCACACTTGCCCTGTGGTTTATGAGTATTCTTAGAGTGTTTAGTAAGAGAGAATCTTTTCTTCATGAATAAAATACAGAGTTTATTAAAAAATCAGCTAATATGCTAAAAGTAAGATTTTATTTTAATCTTAAACCATCAACTAGTTAAAGGATTTATCTGTAAATTAAATTTTGAGAATCCATTCTAAGAGCAAGCCCTGTGATCTGTGTCATAAAATACAAGTTGCCCCTCTTTGTTTTTGTCTGATGCATTTTCCAACAAAACAGTTAATAGCATAGGGGACAACCTAATTTAGTTAAAAGGTCTCCTTTTGTCAATCTGTTTCTGGATTGGCCTTGTTGATTGTGGCTGTTAACAGCTGCATATGGGTTTCCCGTTTTTTACAGAGTCTGCTGGTCCCTCATGGAGGTTGGTGGGAGTTTGCCTGTCCCTGGAGGCAGGATTGGGTACCCTCATCTTGGTGGTGTCTAGAGTTGATCTGCTCATAAGAGAGCACTGGACCTTATTCTTCTCCATTAATTAATTGAAAAAGGTCAGGGAATATTCCAGGTAGAAGATGGAATTGAGAGCACTCACCAAGGTTGACATCAGGTCCGAAGACCCGCTCATTCCACAGAATCACAGAGTCCTTAAGGTTGGAAGGGACCTTTAGGATCATGTGGTCCAACCCCTGCACACGCAGGGTCAGACCTTATGGTCTGTTGGGTGTGGATGGGGTGGTTGATGTCAAACCATTCTGCTCTTAGAAGTAACGATGGGGGCAAGAGGCAGCGTAGAGAGCGGAGGGTTGGAGGCAAGGAAAGAAATGGTGCATTTAAAGTGCTTTCCCTGATGGGGAATAACTGGTTAACCGCCACGGGCAAGTGGAAGGAACCATGAGTACCAAGCATTTTCTTGCATCCTTTCTTTCATTTCTTTTTTCCTTCTTTAAAAATTTTTTACTCGGTATTTTGTGGCCCTAGTTGGGATACCCAGCTCTCTGTTCCTTCTCATTTAATAGCAAGGGGAGAAGGGTAGGATGCAGAGTGAGGGAAAGGAGGAGAAAAGGGAACAGGGAGGGGAGAGGGAGCTGTGCAGTCACCCAGGAGCAGGGCCCGGCCTGCGGGACAGGACCGCGGGGAACGGGACCCGTAACAGGGAGCGGGGAAGGGGAAATCCGGCGGCACTCACAGTGTCCATGGAAAACGCGGCAGCAAAGAGAGCGGGCGAAGGCCCGAGCAGGAGGCGGCCGCGCTGGAGGAGGCAGCCGGAGGCCTCGCTCGCTCCTGCGCCTCCATTCTCATGGAAAACCGAACTTCTCCCGTCTGGGATGGGCAGCTTTCTGGTTGCCTTTTTTTCCAGATGTGTAAATTTTCTAAGAGGTTTTGCCCAAGGCCAATGTGACACATAGGACAAGATTTTCTTCCCTGTGCCTGCTAGCAGCAGGCACAGGAGAAACCACAGGAGCCTTTTTCTGAGCAAAATGGTGGTCGGGAATGTGCAATACATTTCTAACAATGCGTTTCTAACAGTAGAGGATATTGGACTTCTTTCTTTTTTTTCCAAACTCATGCATTTCATAAGGAGTCAAGAGCTTTTTGAAAAAAAAAAATCCCAAAAGTCTTTGGATTCTGGGAAAGAGGTGTGAAAGGGAAGTAGTTTCTGAGCAGAAGAGTGATCGGAACTGACAGTTCTGGAAAGGTTGCTCCGGATTTTCTGTCTATATTTATCCTACCTCATTTCCTTAGGCATCTCCTAAATTTTGCAAGACATAATCACAGCTTTTTCTGTAAACCTCTGCTACAGTTAGTGGTACCCTGCATTTGAAGAGACATACACACAGCGATACATACCCTGAATACGGTACACTCAGTATTTTCTTTCATTAGGTTATTTTTCTCTGTCTTCATACAGAGGGCCGTACAGCTTGCAGTAGTTTTATATTGTTGCTTGAAAATTAGTTCCCAAATGATTAGGTAGTAGTTTAATATGCTTCCCTTTTCCTTTAATATTCTAGTACTCCTCATGCACTGTTCCTGTTGCATATAACTAAACGTATTTACCTGTATTTTTGCGACCTTCAGGAGTGCTTTCCTTGTTTATATGCTTTGGTTTATTTTGTTGTTGTTTGTTTCTTAAAACCTTATAGCTTGAGAGGTTCACACAGAGTCCTTATGTATCTTAAATGAATGTTTCTAAGCCAGGATCCAGGGCTCTCTGTAGAGGGAATGAGGGGAAATGGAGCTAAGTCATCTTTGAGAAGGCCTTATTGGGCCTCAGGCTTTTCCAGGAGGAGCTTATCTGTCCCCTTGGATTCCTCAGGGAATCTCAGGAACCTTCATTCTTAAATTATGTGACTCAATTAAGTACTTAAAGCTTGAGGAGGATGAATCTGAGCACTGAGCCCTATTAACATCATTGATGTTTTGCATGGGCAAAGTGCTTGAAGAATTGAAGCCACTGCCTATAAAACCCACCAGGTAAGAGATGCTCCTTGTCATGTGCTGTGCAGAACCAGGAGGGACAGGGCTCCCTCAGTCTGACTCACAGTTAATCACTTCACAGGCCATTAGCAGCATTTATTACCTGCAAAAAGATGAACCTCCCTGTTCCTACCCGCTCCCTTCTTCAGTGTAAGTAGTGTATCTGGGGAGACCAGCAAAATCCAACTGTAAAAGTGAGGAATGAAAGGACAGCAGTTCAATCTACGGCCACCGTGCACAGCTGCTTTCTCAGACCCCTCTGCTGAGACTGCTCTGAGCTCTAGGTTAAAGACACTGCCTGCTCTTGAGTGAATTTCTTTTCTTGCAGCGATTGTTGCTTGCAAATATTGCCTTTGGAGCTGAGCCGATGCTGAAAGACATTCGATCTGCAGTGTCTTGGTCACCAGGACTGGGTGCCTGTGAAGCTGGTGAGCACGTGAAGGTGCTTGTTGGAGAGGACCTGCTGCTCTGCCAGCCCCCGGAGCGCCCCGTGCCCCTCTGCCCTGCCCAGACTCGGTCTCTGGGCTGCCCCTCGCCTCTAGAGCCTAGCCCGAGAGCTCCAGCCTCACTGGGCCTGTTCCTGAGGTGTAGAACCCATCCAGCAAAAATACAGATTTCCCATTATAACGTGCATGACAAAGCACTAGGAAAGGTTAGCACTGAGGAAATTAAAAGGATTTGGGGCCTCAGGGTATTGGGTAGTATCTTAATGGGCAGATTCTACCTACATGAGGCCTTTCATATTGTGCTGTGGAAAATGCAGTGAGGCTGTGCAGTGCTGTTTGTGTTGCTGTATTGAAATGGCTGCTATTTCCTCATTACTCCCCTTTCCAGATTTTATATTCAGGCCATATTGCACATTTACCTATTATTGCATACCTGTTATTATGTAACCTTTTAAAATATTTTCAAAATTTTCAGATCTTTTCTCTATAATGGGTAAGTTCCTCCTTGCTGTGCCTAACTGCCGAGATGAAGCTGGTTTGTATACTGCTGATTTAAGAGAAATTAGGAAATTAATTCATTTGTAGCTTCATTTTCTTGCCGAAAATGCTTTATGTTGTGCATGGCAACTGGATTATCACTATGTCATTACAAACTTGTTTAATGCACAATTATTAGTTGCTCCTGACTGGGAATAAGTAGTCTACAACGTGGAAGATTGGAGTGATCTCATCCAAAGCAAATAAAATGTTATCTCCTCATGGAAACTTCAGCGTATGTACTTTCATGAGAGTGAAATTCAATTCGTGGAATAATTAGCAGCCCAGTGTGTGCATCTTTCAGCACGCTCTGGCGGGTTCATTAGGCAGCATTTTTTTCCCTTTTTCTTCCAGAAGGAAAAGAGAAAAAGCAAGTGTTATTTTTCTTTTCTTCCCAACTCCAAGAGTTCACCGTCGATCCCAGCATCCCATGCTGGAGCTCCCACCTGCAGGTCCCTGGGAGCTTGTTCACGAGTGCTCCGGGAGACACTGCCTTGCGCCGCTTCGTTTCCAAGGCCGGGATCTGTGGGCGCTCTTGCTCCTTGGAGCTGCTCCGAGCAAGCAGCTCTCGCTGCTCCGCTGCCCTCTGACTAATGCGGCTGCATTGGGAATCAATCCCGCGAGCAGCGCCCGCCGCTGCCGCGCTGCCCCCGAGGCCAGCGCTTTCATTGGGATTCCGATTTGGGCAATGATTTGCACATCACTGGAGCAGAGTTACATGTAAGAGGATACATTAACGTCGCCGTGAAGCTAGCCTTGAAATGCACAAAGGTCGGGAAATGGAAAAATGAACTGCCTGATAGCAGCCATTTGCCCCGCTGCAGAGGTATAATGGCTTTGATTTCCGATTAGTGTTTATTATAGGCATAAATAGCCAGTGTGCCGTGGATGTGCAATATTGAGACAGATTAAAAATCCACACTAAAAATTCGTAGCCATTATTCTATCAGGCAAAGCCCTCTGAGACACGGGCAGCCTTTGCTGCAGTCCTCCCAAGAGCAGCAGTTTCTGAAGCAGTTTCCATCTATGAAACATCCTGCAGGAGAAGAATCCTGCCAGACTGTGGGAGCCTAGGACTCTCATCGCGCTATGAAGCGACAAACTTGGAGCTCTGAGAAACTGTCCTTGGCCCTCCCGAATAAATGCTCTGAAGCTGGAAGCTTCTCTGCAATCGCCAACGTTTCTGGCTTCGTAGCATTCCCGATCCCGAGCTTCATTATTTTTGCAGTGGATGCTTTTGGAGAACATTTTACAGTTTCTCACACCCTGCTTGCTGGATTGGGCCATACTGTAAGCTGCTTAAAAATATATATATATTTTCTTTTCACTAGGAGTTAAACTTGCATATCTTCCATAATTCAAAAGACCATTTTTTTTCCTCACATAATGAAAAATAAATAGCTGCAGGCCCAAATATGTACACCTCAGTGTGAGAGACAGATGGGAGTGAGTGGATGGGGAGGCCGTTTCAGTGGAAGCTGAAACTGCAACCTTGATTATAGCCTGCTTTCAAACCATATTTATTCTTAGCCCTGCACTGCCTTGCATTTTTCATAGTCAATTGTATTGTGCCCTTAGTGATGGAAAATATAAATGCTCTCTTTGGCAATTTACTGTGCAGGTAGTATATGGCTTAAGAGGACCATACCTGGGCAAAAAGCAGGACAGTTATTTGATTTTTTTTTTTCTTTAACCCTATTCTTAGCTCTGAATTTGAGAGAGAGGGATGATACTTTTCCCTGAAAGCTCCCGAGTGCGGCAGCCAAGGGGCCCTAAGGGTCCCTTGGATTGGGAGATGCCAAACGAGGGAACGTGGGCAGGAGGAAAGTGAGCAGCTTGCTGCTTGAGAACAGGGAGCAGATCCTCAACCAAGTCTTCAGAGTTAGGGACAGCAGGAGAGTTTGCTCCATCCGAGGAAGGTCTTGGTGTTCCTAGGCTGAGAGCAAGACTGGAAGGGAAAGGAGCAGCAGCAAGATTCATTTTTAAATCTTTTTGCCTTCACTTTTTTACTGTTCCACCCTACAGAGCTAAGTTTTTCTCTTCCAGAAGAGGCCTGTTTCTAATTAACGCTGCAGTGAGCCAGCTTTGCAGCCCAAAGCCCCTTTGGTAGGCTCACCTTTACAGAAAGGGTCGGCGCAAAGCCCTGGCTAGGCCCAGCCTGACGTGTCCCTTCTTCTGATGGCTGCAGGCGCTGCTGCATTTCTGCTTGTCTCTGGTCCAGCAAGAAGATCTTGCTCTGGATCTTCACAGCCACGCTGAGAATAGGCCCTTAGGAAGTTTTTATATCATCTTGTTTCCTGTGCATCCACCCAACTAGATCCCTCGTTCACGTCATCACTACCTTATATTTTGGGCAATGTCCTCTTCAACATGTCATCTTACCTTATTTAAAGCACATCAGAAGGCTTCTGCTGGGATAATCCCATCACTTTCACCAGGCTACCCTGTTTTTTTTTTCTGTCTCATCTCCTTGTCTTTTACCAAACGCAAATCCCAAGTTTTTATTCCCCATTTGCAGGGATTGTGATGACAATCCTCATTTGCTGTAGGAAGCGGGAGGCTGACTCCTCTTCTAACTTGCCTATGGTGTCTACTGGCCTGTTAAATTTTCATTTAAATCAATACACTATATCCCAAGCTTCCCAGTATCCAAATCCAAATCTTACTTTTTGCTCTTTACCTTGGAATGTGCATTCCAGTGATGCTTGTGGAAATATCCCTTGTTTTGAGCCCACTGACACGCTGGCTACTGTTGTCTCCTTCTTTCCTTCCATTTCCTCACCTGTCCGTGTGCTGGTGCTGACGTGTGGGGTTTCACCCATGGAATATCTTTGGAGCGGATGCTGGAAGGGAATAAAAAGAGAGCTGAAGATCCAACCACCTACCAGGCCTTGCCCATGTCCTCTTGTCTTGGCATCATAGGAATTTGAACAGTTTTGTTCAAACATCATAGGAATGTAGCAGTTTGGTAAATGAAGGATTTGGGAATATCCCTCACCAGCGCATAGCTAGCGAAGGGAAGTGGTCACGTCCTGTGTCTACACTGCATGTGACAGGGAGTAGCAGAACCGTGGTGGGGATGTGTCCAAAGCAACTGAAAGGAGCTGATGTGGAGCCGGGATCTCGGGATCTCTGCTCGTACTGGGCCAGCTTGAGGAACTGCTCACCTTCCCAGGGGCTGTGCAGGCCAATGTGCTTCGGAGCCCCCCGGAGCCTCCCGATCCCCCGTGCTGGCCTGTCCTGTGCACCTGCTCTGCCGGAGCCACGAGGGGCGAGATCCTGCCCGCAGCGTGTCCGGAAAGGGACTGAGCCCGGCTGTGCAGTTGGAATCTGCCACGTGGCTGCTGGGACGTGAGCCAAAGCAGCCACCAGTGATGGATAAACCTGGGGTGTCAAAGCTGCTGCCTGGCCGCGCTCACGCCTCCGGTGGGACGGGGCTCGCAGGAGCCACACGAGGCCGGGGGGGGCAGTGAGAAGCTGCTGCCCCGGGGCAGGGGGCAGCCCTGCCCTGTGGGGCAGCTGAGGAGGGGCCGCGCTACCGGCAGCTCTGCCCTGGCCAGGGCCACGCAGCAGCAGCAGCAGCAGCAGCAGCAGCAGCAGCAGCAGCAGGAGGAGGGCTGGCACACCGAGCAGCACGGAGCAGCACGGAGCAGCGCGGAGCAGGGGGAGTGGGAAGCGGGAAAGGGCCGTGCCTTTTCTCCTTGTCTGTCCGCATGTTGTCTTCTCTATAGCCAGCCAGTGTATGTCATTTCCTCTTCCCCCTCCTTCACGTTTTCCCTTATTTAGGGCGACAGTTGCATTTCTATGAAAAAAAAACACCCCCAAATTTATTTTTATTGAAGTTTGTTTTCGTCAGATGGGCTGTGTGATGTAAATAAGAGACTAATCCTGCCCCTAAATAATCCAGCAAAGGGCTTCCTAGCTGTAGGACTTTTATGTGCCTGGGCGATGTGTAGAGACATTGTTTTTCATATTTGTTGGAAAGATCACCCCTTGGTTTTGCTCGGTACACTGCTATTTTATAACTCAATACTTATAGCTGGCAGAGTACAAAAGGACCGTTTCTGATATCAAAAATTTAATCACTAAGTTCTGTAGAGTAAGTGCTCATTTACATTAGCATAACTGATTGCTGTCAGAAGCTCTTATATGTTGTCCAACAGCAAAGATATTCTATGTTAAAATATCCTTGATATCCAGATTTTTTTAGTTTATGAAACTGAAAATTATTGTGATGCATTTTGTGTTTGATTGAGATGTTTGGTTTCTTTTGGACAGTGTTTGCTATTTGAGAGGAAGATTATGGAAAGTTTTATTTCTCTACATGATTATCTTATGTTATTATACTATATTATATTACCACGGATTGGTTGTGTTCTTCATTAGCACAGATGAGCTCTGCCAGCAGTGGAGATCATTGCTAGCTTTCCTTCCATGCCTTTTCTACCCATTGTGGCTGGAGGGTTTTCCCTCTGCCCTCCCAGTGCGTGCAGCTCTTTCTGCCTGGTTCTGGAATGACCTGGTCTGCTCCCAAAGTAAGTTCTGCACCCAGAACTTACTTAGGACAAGCTTGAAATCACACCTTGGTTGCATCAAACGCGTGATGGACCCAAGTGTGGCACAACAGGGGCCCTCTTAGGACAACATCTTCAACACCTGTGAGCAACATGTTACATGCTTCCAAGGTGGAAGATTCCCAGCTGTGAGGAGAAATCCAGGTTTCCATGTGCCGTGAGACAGTGACCTCCTCACTGCAAGCGGCCACACAGGGGGTGAGAAAAGAGGTGGGAAGTGAGGCCTGAGAGGTGTTTGCTGGAGAGAATCCGTAGGTGAAAAGCTCCCTAGGATGGAATGAATGTTTTGACCGAGGAAGAAAGAAGGATTCCTCTCTCCTGACAACAAAGCTTCTTCCCTTGTGCTCTGGGCTCAAAATTGGGCTATTCGTTACTCCTGCTTTATAACTTATACTGTATGTTAGGAACAAGACTGTATCTTGGTGTGGACATCTCTACGCAAAGGAATAGAATAAACACAAATGTCAAACACTTCAACCCGAAGCAGGTTAATTCTTATTACGCCAGCTATTAATGGTAGCATTGGAATGCTTCTGCAAGGGGTACAGAGGATGTAATTTTGTGACATCTCGCTACAGCCAAGACTCCATCACCAGGATTTAGTGCCTGTGTACATAATGTTGCACACACAGATACTGGTGGAAAACTGTAATAAAATAAAAAAGATGCAAAAATGGTAGTCACATGTGAAGTAACTGTTTTTCTCCCCTTTTGCTATTCACACTTCCATGCTTGTATTCCAATGACATTACTTAAACCAAACCATTATGGGTGAGTGTGTTGCCCCATTTGTGTTTCTGTGCCAGAGATACGGGAGACTCCTGTTCCCGGAGAACGGCGCCTGTAGCCGCACAGCCAGTGCTGGTTCTACTGGTGCTACTGGTTCTCCTGGCAGCAGCATGCAGGAAAACAGAACTTACACAGTCAGAACGGAGTGCTGAATTCAGTGGTTCCAGTAGAAACCGATTAAAACCATGTAGAAGTGAAAAAATCAAGTGTTTGTTAAGTCTGATTTAATTTGAGAGCATGCAGTTCATTAATCCTCTGCACACATTAACATTCAAGAATGGCAGTATCTGCAGACCCACTGTTCCCTGGAGTGATCTGTCAGCAGGAGGAAAGCGCCTGCCTTGGAGCAGAGGCAGCTGGGAGAGCGTGTGGGTGAGACAGACTGGGCCAGGGAGTGGGCCCGGAGTTCCTGTGCTGATACCTGGCCCTGGTAAAGCCACAGTAACCGTCTCATCTACTGCTCATGTGAAACACATGTGTTGTGTGCTAAGAGACAGACTTACACTGTGGACTAGAATCCAGTCACAGCATGGGGAAATCTTGTCTTTTCTGTTCAAAAATGAGGCATTTTCTCCTTACGGATTCACAGTCGAGTAGAATTGAGTGCTTGCTACGTAAAGGTCCTCAGGCAGGGCGTGCTGGTTTTTATGCCATGAAATGAGTTTGTTCCTGCTTCAAACAAGAAAGAGAATAAATGTAAATATTAAAAAAAGAAAAAGCAAAGGCATGATTAGATGCATAACGAAAGCTATCCCACGTAAGCAACACTACCTTCCCCTCCACAATTCCTTCCCTCTATTCCTTTTCTATTTTAGTGTAGCCTTTTGCATTGCTCACCTCAGTCCCGCTAGCACTTACTGGCAGGTGGGGCCTCCTCACTGCAGCTATTGCTGCTATAAATTGTGTGAGGATTTGGGTCACTGGACTGTGAGCCTTGCAGAGCAGCGCCTATGAAGTGACGTTGTGTTTTAAGGGTACAAACGTTCCAGCTGAATATTCTGCTCCATTTGTACAGCTCCTTGTGCAAAGGAGTCTTGAGACATAACTAATAATAAGCCTCGTGTTTATTCTACACAAATCTGTCTTATTTAATAAAAATCAAAGTATTTCATTTTTTAGGGCTTATTGTCCTCTTGTATTACGATGGCCTCAGCAGATACCAGGTTGGACAAAGAAACTGTGATTTTTCCTTCCACTTAATTTGTTTCCATTCAGAAGGATGATTTGACTTCTCATCCTGTGACAAGCGTTTCATGGCATGCTGGAAAGCTGCCTGTCTTCTTTTACGTGCTTGGCTTGATGGCATGGATGGCAACAGGTGGAACATGGAGGCTAACGAGTAATGAAACCTGAGTGATTGAAATAGAGCTGCAGGGGGAAGAGGGAAGCAGCGAAGGGAAATGAAAGAGGCAGCACAGACATAGGCAGTAACCAGTGTTTTAGTCAGTATTAGAGCATGTCTTCACAACAGAATTAACCCAAGTCCTAACTTAAGCATTACTGTCCACCACCTCACAGAACCCTGAGCTCAGGTACCATGGCACTGTTAATACAAGCAAGCCCATCGCCTTGCCTTGGGAATGAAGGTAAGGTGAGATTTAAATAAGTGCCAAGTGCTTAACGTGATCTCTACTCTGCAGCAGCCTCATTGATTGCCCTTAATTGTCCAAGATGTACTGCAAAGGACATACATGTTTAGAGAGTCTTCTGAGAAGAGCGGAGTAGAGCAACAACATCAAGAGCTGTACGAGTGACACTGCGACCCTGGATCTGCTTTTCCCCATCAGTGAAGGCATCTCTCTTGCTCCCAGGGATCTCTCTCTTGCTCCCAGGGATCTCTCTCTTGCTCTCAGGGATCTCTCTTCTCATGGTTGTAACTCTTCAGCTCTTAAGCTGGGAGGAGAAGCCTTGTCACTGGTGTCAAGTCGCATAAAACAGGGTGCATTCTCAGTGAGGAGGGTCGATCAAAAGCGATTCCTCTGCAAATGTAGCTAGAACCGCTACGAAGAAGACTTAGCTCCAAGTGCAGGAAGTGGGAAGAATGTCTCCTCACACTGAACGAGAATGGTGCTCTAGCGTGTTGCTAAACATAGTGTGTGACATGGAGAAAGCCAGATGCTGCTCGTTTTTCTAACACTGCCAATGGCAGCCAAAGCTGCTAAGCTTTGCTTTTACACTTGTTTCCATAGTAGGAGTTCAGGGGTAATGTTGGGTTAGCAGTATCTGTTTCCTGCTACCTCTCCTTGTGCCTTTTTTTGCCGACCCCAATGAAGAAAGAAAAATCTCTTCTTTTGTTATTTGCTCATTTTCATGCACTTCTGTTCCTAGACAAAGCTTTGATGTCATTGAAACATAAAACACATTGTAAACCCTGTCCCCCTTTGTTTCTTTGCAGAATCTGTACCAAAACAGGTTCCTGGGCCTGGCAGCCATGGCGTCTCCATCTAGGAACTCCCAGAGCCGGCGCCGGTGCAAAGAACCGCTCAGATACAGCTACAACCCGGACCAGTTCCACAACATGGACATCAGGAGCAACGCCCACGAGGCTGTCACCATTCCCAGGTCCACCAGCGACACGGACCTCGTCACCTCCGACAGCCGCTCCACGCTCATGGTCAGCAGCTCCTACTACTCCATTGGGCACTCCCAAGACCTGGTGATATACTGGGATATAAAGGAGGAAGTGGATGCAGGGGACTGGATTGGCATGTATCTCATAGGTAAGGTCTCCTTCCTCCTTCAGTGGGGGGTTTCTTGCTACTTTTAAATTTAGTTGTAAGAGTTATGGTGATACTGGCTAAGAGAGCTGAGTGTGATGGCTTCGAGTGAGCTTATGTATCACAGGGTTCCTTCTGTTCCTGAGCTGCTCTATTGAATTTCCTGAAATTTCAAGCTGTTTTGATTTGGATTTTGAGAAAATACCTCCTGCATAAAAAAGCATAATATTTTTAGACTCCCCTCTTGTAAGTCCTTGAGTAATCTGTGACAGATGAGAGGTTTTATGAGTCAAGAGTATGAATCATTGAGAAAAGAAAAAAAAAACACAAAAACACAGAATGCCTTTTTCTGTAAATGATATTTGATATGAACAGTAATAATTACGGAGCGAGGCAGACTGCATTAGTGTCACAGAGTTGGTTTTTTGTATATTGGAAGGCATGTTCAGCCATACATACCAGCATATTTTTAGCTTCTCCAGCCATGTAAGGTCAACCCCACAAAAGAGAATGAGAAATAGTTTCAGTGGACTTTTACCTAGCAGTTTAACTTGAGTATAAAATAAGCATTTTTTAACCTGGCTTTATTCCCCTGCAAGAGTTTAGTCCTACAGCCTCCCACTGAAGGCTGTGTTCTTTCTTGGCACTCTAAAGGTCTGAATATGTTGAATCTGTTTCAGCCACATTCCTGGGTGGGTTAGAGGTCTCACAGATGCAAAGTTCTGAAAGTTTATTGAGGATCAGTGCCTGGGTAAAGAAGGGCCTCAGATTGGTGCCCCCACAAAGAGAGATGTTGGTAAAATGCTGCCCTTATCTGGTGAAGTGGGTCTAGCACTAAGCAAACAGCACAGTTCCAATAAGAACAATGCCTCTTGCCCAGATAGCCAGCCAAAGGCAAAGGGATACAGCACGTGTGTGTGTTGACTTGGACTTGCAGGATGCGGGAGGGAACTAGGATACTTTGGGGTGATCATAAGGGACATTGTAGGGAGTTAAGATGTTATTTCAGTGTGTATTTAAGTCCTTTGGTGAATAGGATCAGAAGGGTCGGCATCACGTGGGATGACACGCTGAGGATGCTGAGGACACAGAAGGGATCAGAAGCAGTGTCCGAAGTGGTAGTGTAGGGAGCAGGAGAAGGAATGAGATGAGAGGGCTGGGAATGTAGAGGAATGATGTAGGTGGAACGAGGGCAGCGAGACATCGGAGAAGGAGCTCGCGGTGGTGGAGACACTTGGAGAAAGGGAACATGAGGGTGGGTTATTAAAGACATGAGGGAAAGGAGTGCAGAGCCTGGGAAATCAGGCTTCAGTGCTGGTTCCCATGAGTTGCCTCAGGAAACGCCGGTCTTTGCAGATAAACAGAAACAGGCTCCTGAAATTTTAAATCTAGAAAAAGCAGAGGCAAGATTCAAAACAGATGCACTGGAAATGTTTGGACTTGTTGGCCTCAACAGAATAACTTGTGCTTACCATTAAGCTTGCATTTGAGTGTTCAGCTGGGTTGGTTGAACTATCCCAGTTTGAGAGCTCAAGTGGGACAGGAAGACTTGACAGCTCCCAGTCCTAGGCACAAGGACTTGCTCCAGCCTCCTAAGCAGGAGCATAGACAGCTTCTAAAAGACTCTGTTGCTCCAGCAGAAAAGTCTCTGGTGAACTGGAGGCAGGGGATCAAAGTTCACAGAGCTGTGACTGGTGTGAACTGGCCTGACGAGGTTTCGCAGCTCAGACACAGTATCAAAGCCTATGAAAACGTCACCACATTGTTTGGGGTAGATGACCTGGATACACAGGGGGTTCACTGGGAAGGGAAGCCGCACTCTGCTGCTCCTCCTTCCTTGGCTGTGCCGAAGGGGAGGCTGCCCAGGAGCCCCCGTGCGTGTGGGAAGGACAGTCTGTGAGGTGGGTCCCTGCTGCTGGCTCCACGCCTGCTGTCAATGGAAGCAGTGCCCGGCACCTTCCCAGGAGCACTGCTGCCAAGGGAAAAGGAATAGCGTGCCCAGGACTGCAAGGCCCACTGTTGGCCCTGAGTGTCCTTGCAGCTCGTGTTTTGTCTCTAGCGTGTCTCATTCCTCATGGGAATAACTGAGGAAATAAATGTTTTTTGAAGGGAGACAGTGCCGTGTCCTCCTTCCCTCTCTCTCCTTTCCCTTTTCTCCCCTCCTCTCCTCACTGCTGACCTAAGTGCAGTTTTTGGTGTCTGGGCCCCATTGAAGAAAAGGAGAGCTGCTGGGAAGCCCTCCCAGTTGGGAGTTACTGGTGCTGGTTTGATGTGGACTGCACTGGGTGACTGGCAGCAGGGCCCTCTGCTCCCAAGGAGGCAGAGGGGACCAAGGGAACAGACAGGGGGCACCTGTAGCAGCAGGGAGCTGGTGGCGAGAGACAGACAGGGCATCTCAGGGCCTTCTGCACAAGCACAGTCCCAGGCTGCCACCCCAAGTGCCTTCTCATTGAAGTTCTCCTGCCTTGAGATCATCTCTCAATGTGAACCCAACTGGGGACCCCTGGAAGTGTCATTCCAAAAAACAGGCTCTGATGTGCCATAAAGAATGTAAATGTAAATGATTCCTATATATCTTAAAAGCATTATAATGGTGGAAATGAATCTCTAATTGTGAAACCTGGAATGGTAAAGACTATATTTGGGGCACAGATGCTGGTCTTAGTAAGTCATAACTATGCCCTTACATGGGTTTTTTGTTTCTTCTGCAGGAGAACCTATTAAATAGCATCTATTTCAGCACCAATTAAATAGTAGTAAGAAAGTTTTAGGACATTCAACATTGATGACAGAATAAATCTGAGATCCAGACATACAAATGCCTTACATTTCTCCTTGCATTTGTACCATTTTCTGGAGCCTGTGCTTCTGTTTACAAAGGAAACATCCCTGGCCTGGTAGGTATGACCTTCACAGTGTAAACTGATACACGTCTATGTTTAGAATTAGGACCCAGGAGACTGGAACAAGAGATCCCAGGAAAGTAGAAGCTTTCCTGAGTCTGCTCAGCGGGGGCTTCGTGTTGAAGCCCGTGATCACCCCGTACCTGGCAGCCCTCTTCACTCTTCCCATGCGCATGGTCAGTCTGGTCCTTGCCTGGTGGCTGCAGCCACATCCTTTTTGATGACTGGTTGTGTTTGTGAAGCTTGAGCTAAAAGTCTGAAGTGCAGCAGTACCTCAGTAGTGTGGGGAGTCATGAAAACACTGAAGGAAGTAGTGTCTGTGGGGGGAGCAGGCATCACGGTGTGGATTTTCTGTAAAACTCAGTGCAGCAGCGTTATTATTTTTTGTTCTTCGTGGTCTTTTGGGAGTTCTTGGGAATCTCAGGACAGGATTATACAAAAGTAGAACAAAAGACAGCTCCCACCTGGGGGGAGTTTGATCATTGCCAATGTGGTGTTCTAGGAAATGTCTGCAAATAAGGTGTAGATAATCAGAGGGCTGGCTTTGAAGTACATGACACTAAAAGAAACAACTAAAACTGTGATGATATCAATAAACTGCACATTTCAAAATCAAGATGTTCCACATCTGGGGATCCGTAACCAATATAAAAGGTTCCAGACCTGGGGTGTTGCCTGTAGTTAGACAACAAAAAGCCATGAGGATTTGAAGAAGCCCTCCTTGTGTTTAAGACATATTATGCCTGAAGAATAGAAATTACTTTCTGTTGCTGCTAAGCTGGAACTAAAGGTGTTTGAACGCCCATGCCCACCACTCTGGGGCTATTTAAAAGCCTCTGGAATCTGCGTTTTCTCTGTGTAGATGCTACCTGTAAAAAGAACACGCTAAAAAACCAGGAAGTTGTAGCAAGAACAGAGTTATTGGTGACGACAGCGTATTTGTAGCTCAGTGACACTGTGTGTCTAGTGGCTACCGTATGGCAGATGGAATATTTGCAGCTGTTATCTCCAAGTTTCCTCTCCCTTTGTTATCTCATTTACTGTTTGCTACAATATGGAGCCTCTTAGATAAATGAACGGGGGCTGCGGGCAGCTGCCTCTAGATAAAGAGCTATCCTGGAATTCCTCCGGTTGCTTTTTAGCCGCCGCTGGATCTCACTTCTGTCATCATGTCCCTATCTGCTGGGGGCAGTTAATGAGAAATGCCTGAACCAGCCTCTGAACGGATCTTTCGGTCGGGTGTCTGTGCACATCGGTGCCCAGGATTCATCAGTTTAACATTAAGCTCTTCTTGCCCATATACAATAGATTTTTTTTCCTTTTCCGTTTTCCGTTTTTTTTCCATTTCTTTATGGGAAAAGCAAAACATTATTAAAGGCAAATTAACAAAGTGTTCTTCCTGCACAGAGTCTTCAGGGTCCAATTTCTTGTCTGTGTTTTTGTCAGAGTGTGTCTTCTCAAGTGTGTACTAGAAAGGATATTCTCATGGCCAAATTTTAGGTTTAAAGCTGTACGTGTTTATCTCCTATTCTGCTGTTGGCTTTATCTTTTCCTGTCAAAAAGGCAGTTTTTGCCACCATCTGACAAAACAAAGTTTTAAAACCCTTTGATTTAAATATTTTTGAGATTGATATTGGGCTTAGCAGTGTTGTCGGATGGCCCTTGGAAGCGAGTGGGAAGATAGGCACATTTTTCCCACCCGAGGAGCTGGACCCGAGCTGCCTTGCAGGGCTGTTTTCTCCCATGCCTGCTGCTCTCGGGCAGGGAATGGCTCCCCTTGCCCGCAGAGGAAGCCGGGGCCGGCAGCGGCACCGTGGGCGCAGCCAGTGCCGGAGGAGCCGCACTTCTCATCCTGACTTTGGCTCCAGCTCTGCCTTGAGCCTGGTACCCCCCCTCCCCTACAACCAGCTGTAAAATACAGCCCTGCATAATGAGCTGCTTAGAGGACGATGGATTTGGAGAGGTAGGAGTCTGTATCCCGGAGTTCGTGGTGTTCCTGGCAGGGAGGTTTTGTTGAACATGGGCCCCACCATCCTGCCCCGCCGTGGGGCAGCCACTGAGGTGACACTGACAAAGCCCTTGCTTCGTTCACACGGGAGCCAAAGGCACCTGTAAGAGCAACAGTGCAGGCTACTGCACTCCTTGGCCTCGCAGGGAACTCGGGGCAAAGGAGCCTGGAGCCTGCCGGCATTTTCCTTTCCATAGCCTAGGGATGGAGTTCAGACATAGCTGCTGGGTGCCACAAGATGCCTGTTTTCATGTAGAGTTTCTCTGTGAAATGACAGCCATGGCACTGGGAAGCTGCGTCCAGGGGAGCCGGAGGGAAGGGCTGTTCCACCCCAGCTGGCATCCCAAATGTCAGGAGAAGGAAATACTGGAGGCCGGGAGCGCCCCAGCCTCCTGCCTTCCCTGTCGACCACGGCCTCCTTGTGCCCGTGTGCGGCTGCTCCTGTGCTGGGGAAGAACCCACCATCATAGCTGTAGGCACC
Organism: Nothura maculosa; assembly: GCA_032353885.1. Taxonomy (NCBI): domain Eukaryota; kingdom Metazoa; phylum Chordata; class Aves; order Tinamiformes; family Tinamidae; genus Nothura; species Nothura maculosa. The sequence goes on from JAUBOD010001026.1 coordinate 557,164, forward strand.
AGCCTGTGACGAAGGCAGTGATGATCAGCTATGGAAATATTTCCAAAGAAATACTGGGTATGGCTGGTCCCAAGGCCGAGGTGTGGCCTTGGTTCTGCAGTAAAGCCGGACTCATGCAGCACTCTCACACCTTCGGCTGGCGGTGCACAGTGTGACGGGCCGACGAGGTGCACGTAGCTCTCGGCAGGACAACGTGTATCCCAGGAGATGCATTCCATGGGGATTCCATGGGGATTCCTTATTGAAGCTTCAGCCTGTGTTCTCCTTTTGCTCCTAGATTCCTAAACCAAACTAAATCATTCTTCTCACTGCTCAGTGCTTTTTACCTTTGAATATTCTCGTGCTGCCTGTCACAACTACCGGCATCGCTGCGTGTGCATTTAGCTTTGTTATTGTTTCTTGTGAGTTCATCTCCGTAGCCTTGCGGACGTTTTTGTCTTCACTAAAGATCTTTCACTTTGTAATAAGCTTATAATCAAAATGCCATTTCTCACATAAATCACTCTGGATTCTCAAGAGGTTCTTTGCCCCGCGTTGCTTCCAGAGAAGCATCTGAGTTGTTGTGGGAGGCCTTTTCTTTCCTTTTATTTTGGTGCAATTATGTAATTGCCATCTCCTAATTTGCTGTCTGTTGTTCCTCTTTCAGCATTGCTACAGACCCACTTTTCAAGTATTACGAGTTAATTCTGCCTTGTTATTTAACGACCATTGTTATCCAGGACTGTCATTCTTGATCAGCTTTCAAATCTGAACGAATCTGAATTCAAATCAATGTCCCTTTATGTCATGTCTTCATCCTGCCTTGGGCTTGCAGCTTCTCTTCTCTGAATATCCCCTAGCAAATTTCACGAGCGCTGTATTTTTCCTGATGCTAATTTTCTAAATTCTTCCATAATCAATGGAAATATTCCGATTGCAAAAAAAAATTGGATCAGGCATTATTTAAGAAGAAAAAGAAAAGGCTGCTGTGTTTTTACCCTACCAGATTTACCCCACCAAATGTCCTCTGTTTCCAGCACACACTGAGGCAACCAGGATCAGCTTTGGTTTGCTTAGATTCCTCCTCATCTCCAGGTATCCATGCAAGCCGAAAGCAAGAAAACAAATAAACAAATGAATAAATGAAGCAAGCCAACCTGTGGCAAGCCCGGGGTCCGGGAAGCAGCAAGGAGAGCTCTCTGGATCCCCTGGGAACGCTGCACTGCTAAGGGCGGCAGAGGCGAGTGAGAGCAGCGCGAGGGGCTCCGATGGTCGTGGCCCCCGCGCAGCTCCGCGCGCCCCTCGGCCTCTGCTCCCTTCCCGCACCCGGGCTGCGGGTCCATGGAGGGGACCCAGGCACTGTGGGCTGCTGCTGGGGCTGCTCACACACACCCCAGGGCTCCTGCTGCCCTGAGCTCCATGGGCTTCCCTGTGGAGAGGGGGGTCCCGCCAGTGGCAGAGCGGGAAATCTGGGCAAGACGAGATCCAATGCAAAGCAAGGAGGGCAGGACGGGGAGGAAGAGCTGGGGTCTCAATTCCTTCTGAAAACTCATAGACATTTCACTCTAGAGACATAACAGGGCCTTGACAGTTTTGTGTTCCCTTTTGGTATTAGTGGTGTGGAGATCAGGCCGATACCTCTCAGCAGTAGTTTGGAGGCCCCTGAGAGTAGATAATGCTACATGTGCCGCTGGAGCTAATCCGAGGCTCCGAAGGTTGGCTGGAAGATGTAATCCCCGGACTTGAGGGCTGGACAGCAGGTTTGGGTGCTTTGGGGCTGGGTGAGCACTTCTTTCTGCCTCAGTTGAGATAGTTCAGACTTTAAACTCGCCATGCCTGTCTTTAGATACACCTGGAGCGGCTGTTTTTCAGGACAGTGCCTTCTGGCTTGGGGACCAAGAATTGCTGCCATTTCATTTTCTCCACTTAATTACAGCTGATGCTCTTTCATCTCCCTGCTTCAACTTTCTTTGGATCTTCCACTTACCCTTGTTGCCCTTTTGCGTTCACCATTCCCGTTTTCCTCCTCCCAAGTTACTCTTGTTTAACTGGGGGCTGGAGAGTATTGTTGGAGGGATTAAAATGGAAGTATTTGAGCTGAGCTCTCAGATCAGGGACAGAGCTTTGAGAGCCTTTGAACGCTGAGGCTCCTGTTCTCCCCATGGCTTCTCCATAAGAGATTCTGTGAGCAGGACTGCGCCCTGCGAGCTGCAGTGCACGTGGTGCCCTTCTGTGCCTCACAGTGACTAGAGTGGCCCCTCACCAGGGAGCCTCAGCTTTGGGAAAAAGGCAACGTGGAGCTGGAAATAAACGGAGCGGGTCCTTGCAGGTGGGTTTGGGGCGAGCTCTGCACCTCCCAAAGCAGCGCTGCCCTTAAGCCTTACATGATAAAGCTGCAGAAACTGGCACATGCATGAACTGGGTGCAGCTTGGATTCGCATTGGAGCAGGCTCCGTAGCTCAGCGAAGCCGGTGGCAACATTCCCATTGCCTCCTATAAGGACATAGCAGGATACAGCTTGCTACCGTGCTGCACGTGTGAGCTGCGGGAGCTGCTGCCATCCTGCTGGGAATGCCGAACCCGGGGCTCGGGGCCGAGACACGCAGCTGCTCCGTGTCTCACGTGTATCGGCTTGCAGAAAGTCATGGATTTTAGTGATCCTCCATGCTGGGCAGCACCGCGCTCCCCCGGCTTGCCATGGGAATTGCGAAACAGACCAGCCACAGCAAGGGCAATTTGTATAGAAAATGGCTTTTAAAAGCCTTCAACTAACTGTATTCACATGCCATTATGCTGCAGACATACATATTGACCACAAGCACTTTTACATTTCCAGCTGAAGCCAATTTGTTTGACTAAAGACTGTATATCCTTCTGTAATTTCAGCGGTGCAGCAATTCTTATTCACAAGGGATCCAGACATAAAGCGCAGGTTCTATTTTTATGCAGTGATTACGTTAAGTTTATAGAGAGCAGGTGGGGTAATAACGTGGTGCTAAATCAAAGCAATGATGAGCAAGAGGCTGGGGTAGCCTGTCAAGCTCGGGAGCCTGTGTGACGTGCAGCTCCTGTCCCCTGTTAGTCACCTGTTTCCTTGAGCGCAGCCCACGTTAGTCTCCAGCCTGAAGTTCCCTCATTATTCTTGGAGAACATGGGAAAGCCGGCTGGTTACAGCTATCAGCAGGGTGTCATTTGGGAAGCTGGGTGATGGCAGGGGCGTTTTTTAACTTCTCCCACCCTAAGAGAGCCAGAAGGAAAAGGGTGACCGACTGAGCGGTCTGCAGTTTGTTTCACACGAGTCCTTGCCCAGAGCCCTGTTCTGTGCCTGCTTCTCTGGGGTTTCGGGCGCTGGGATCCCGTCTGTTCAGTGTCTCCGCCAGCGCCGCCAGCTCCGTTGCGTTTCCTTACGTATCTTTCGATGGGCGGCCGTTCCCAACGTCTTTTTTCCCCCAATGCCTCTGCAGAACAGCGTGCTCTCCGTCACTCCGTTACTGTCTTTCGTCTGAAAGACAGCAGCTTTTTTTGGCAGTGGAGGCTCTTTGTCTAAATATAGCGCGTGTGAAGTGTGTTGGGATCTCTCAGCATGGAAGTGCCAGTGTGGAATATTTTTAGTAGTAGAAGGCAGGCTGTGCTGTAGGTCTTCAGTGGGGACGAGCTGGCTGTCGAAACTGCTGCTGGGTCAAAACAAAAAATCAGAGCTGCAAAATGAACTGGTGCTGGGGTGACCCAGCCCTGCTCACCTTGGCCGGCACCGGCCCCGCTCGACACGGGCGCCCCTGCCTGCACGGGGCCCTGTCAGACATTCCCCAGCAGCTGGGGCCCTGCATGAGCTCGGCGGCTCCGCACGGGGCAGCGGGGTCTGCACGGGAGCAGCGAGGTCTGCACAGGGCAATGGGGTCTGCATGGAGCAATGGGGTCTGCCCCAGGGCAATGAGGTCTGCATGGGGCAGTGAGGCCTGCGCTGCGACTGCGAAGCGGCTCCGCGCTGCCGAGGAGGCCGAGCTCGGCCCCGTGTGGAGCAGCCGGGTCCCCCCTGTCGCTGTGCAGACCCTGCAGCACTCGCCCAAACATTCACCTCCTTTCAGAACTGAGGGGAGGGAGGCGCGTCACGGGGCTCCATCGGAAACCTGTGCAAAGCCATTAGCCATTAGCTGCTGGGTGGAATGTGGGAAAGGGAGCAGCACTAACACTGCTCCTCGCCCTGCGCAGAGTGAAGCGAAGCACCGTGCCCTCTACCTGCGGGAATTAACGTGCAGCGTTTCCTTAAGGTCAGCTCCTTCAATACGGGAATTCGGTGCAGAAATATGAAGTAACATTGGCTTTATCTTGCACATATTCCCTCGCTGTCTTAAACATGCCATGTCATCTCTTACACGTGACATGAGCTCTTCTCGTTGTGTATATAGCATGCTGCCCAGCTGTATATTTTGCATAGGAAGAGGTGCTTTACCTGTACAGTACTTTTTGCTGATGTGCTACCTCTATGTCCCTGCTCTGGGAAGAGCGCCCCTGGCATCCTGTTAGCTGCCCGCCAAAGCAGCTCCACAGAATACATCCCCACATCCCATCCTCCTTCCTGGTTTGTTTTTTAACTTGACAGGAAATACTTCTTTCCTTTCACCTTCCAAATATGTATCCTTAAACAAAACAAAACAAGAAAAATGAAGGTTTCCTTTTTGCTTCTGCCACATGCTTTTCTAGAGTTTAAATCTTGAAATCCCCAGTACTCTTTGTTTGGAAGAAGTTCATCACCTCTTTGGAAAGAGATGATACGTAGCTTTTCCAAAGAGACAGTGCTGGTTGTGAGAAGGGATTTCGAAGTATGTACATACCTCCCTACCATACCTTTGTATGTATGTATTACTTGCATTAATTATAGATTTGTCCCGTTCTTGCTCTGAACATCCAAGTTTCTGTCAGCAAGTTCCCTCATTTTGGAAGAGCTAAAAGAAACAGCCTCAAGGCGTATATTTTTCTCATAACATACATAAGTGGATAGGATTTGGGAGGTGATAGCTAAAGGCTCCCCAGCCTCTGCTTGGGATGCTCTGGGTGACCCTGTGTGTGCAGGGGGTTGGACTAGAGGACCTCTGAGGTCCCTTCCAACCTTGAGCATTCTGTGATTCTATGATCTGTGATCTGTGGCCTGTGTGTTGTGGGGCATGTCACGTTCATGTTAAGACACTTCTTGTTCTGCCTGATGTACATGCCGTGAGTGGCCGCTCTCTGCAGGGTTTGTAACTTGTGTGTGTGTGTGAGGAGGTGCGTGCCGGTGTCCTTCCCTTTGCTGCTAAAAAGTGCCTTGTGACCTGAGCTTTCCCTTTGGATACTTCCTTTCTTCCCACCACTTTCTCTGTTCTCCATGGAAGGAGACAGGGTGCAGACATTGCTTGGCTTGTTCTTCCCCTGATCCTGTCCCTTCACCATTGCAGACAGACCTGCTTTTCCCTCCCCTCCATTCTCACAGCAAGAGCACTCTGCACATGCAGAGCCGTCCCTTTCTTGGCTTTGTTTGCCAGGTTTTCCTGCCCCTTTCCTGCACGAAGGAGGAAAGCACTTCCTGCAGCCCTCTCCAGTGGCTTGGTTTGGAATGTGCCCACGCTCACGTGTCTGTCAAATGAGGGAGTGCAGAGTTTGCTGCCTTTACACCAGCTGTGGGGAGATGGGCAGTGGCCAATCCCGTGCACATGCCAGCTGGGCCCAACAAATAGTGTGCACGAACACAGCTCTTTTCAGCTGATTCTGGGATCCCGGGTGTCACTAAACCGTGGCCTCAGATGCCTGCTATTTCCTGAACAAAGCCACCCAGTTTAGCTCAGCGAAGCCTCTTCACGCGAGCGCAGTGCTTTATGAACAGAGTGTCTTGAGGAGCAGCAATTACCCCGAATGGCCTGGCACGGATTAGAGCATCCTCAGCATTTTGCAGAGGCTGAGTATGACAAGGAGATGCCACGAGTGATGAAGCTGGAGAGCAGTGTGTCTAAAGAGAGAACATTTCTCTGTGCCCTGGAAGAGTGAGGGGGGCTCATGGGGTTTCCAGCATCCAGCTCATTACAGCATCTTCCTATAGGCTCACCTTGACATATAGGGTGTTATGCCTGCCAGAGCAAAAGGGCCAGTTCACAGGCTTGAAAAGATGTAGGGCTCCTAATTCTGGATAGTCTCTATCCAGGTGCTTTGCTGAAGTAATCATCAGGAAGCCAAACCTCTAAGGAAAGCTGTGTGCTTTTCTGGCTTTTTAGATATGCAATTTTACATTTAAAAGAAAACAAAATCAACTAGGAAATGTAGCTGAAGAGAAGTCATACCAAAGCATTTTATTGTTGAAAGGTTACTATAGAAATAAAGGATGTGAATGTGCTGAAAAATTTCCACTACTATGGAGAGGATGAAACCCAGCTAGTGAAATAATTACTGACAATTAGCCAGTCAGCAAAGGGAAAACATACTGTAGATAGCATTGCCATTTATAATTATCCCTTGCAATCATTAATGACCTCTTTAAAAGGATTTCCTTGGTAAATCCCTCAAGAGAGTGGCTCCAAAGAGTTTAGTATTGGTAGCCCACTTATCTTCCTCCTCAGAGAACACTGTTATGGAAAACCAAAGGAATAATGTTGGTATCTACCCGCTTCTTTTTTCTTTCAGTGAAGGTTTAGTTCTCTTCCATTACAAGTGTAACCTTAGTTTAACCTATTTAATAAATATATTAAATCTTTAACATTTTAGTTTTCTTATCCTTTTCCTTTGTATATTGTCAACAAGCACCAAGTACGAGATGAACTTTTGCTGAGTTAGACTGCAGATACCTGCTTGCTTTCTGAAGCAGCTTAATCCATCAGCATATTAGTTTATCCTATTTTTTCCCATTTCTATAGGCATAGAATATAAATCTCTTCAAAAACCCACCTGCCTTTTCTTTTTCCATTACTTTCCTTCTGCTGAAAAAAAAAAAAACCCAAAATATTCAGTTTTTTGGGCCTACTCTGGTGACACAGATCATAGAATCATGGAGTCCTTAAGGTTGGAAGGGACCTCTAGAGATCATTTAGTCCAAGCCCCTGCACACGCAGGGTCACCCAGAGCACGGGGCACAAGGCAGCATCCAGGTGGGTTGGGAAGATATCCAGAGAAGGAGACTCCACAACCTCTCCGGGCAGCCTGGGCCACGACTCTGTCACCTTAAGGAAATTTTTCCTCAAGTTCCTACGGAACTTTTGGTGCTTTAGTTTGTGGCCATTTCCTCTAGTCCTATCACTGGCCACCACCAAAAAGAGGTCGCCCCCTCCTCCTCACTGCCTCCCTTGAAGTATTTACAGACACGGATCAGGTCCCCCTTCAGCCTTCTCTTCGTCTTCATCCTGTGCTCCCTCTGACCGGGGCCTGCAGGCACCCAGCTCTCCCTCAGGCAGTTGGCTTGACTCAACTGCTCGGTTCTGTTGATGACCGGATTTCCACCCTCGGGAATTGTTTAAGCTCAAAATAAGCCACCAAGCGGCAGCGAGCACTGCGCTCACTTTCGTTTGAGCCCTGTCGCTGCAGAAGCGAGGCCTGGAGCTGGTTCCACGTCCCTGGACGCTGCTCCGCGCGTCCCAGCCCTTGCTCAGAGCTGCCTCTGGGCTCTCTGCGCCACGCGCCATTTTGTCACGGTGCGAACGCCTCCCCACGCAGTGTCCTTAGCCCTCTGGTGTCCTGTTTCTTTCACCACTGAGCCCTGAGATTACACTGACATTACTGGTAGTTAATGTGTTCTAGCCCAGGGTTTAGTGGCCGGCGCTTTGTCTTCGGTTTTGCTGTGATCACTAATCAGTGCTGCTGTCTCAGGAGCAGAATTTCTGAGAGCCGTCCAGGGCTCTCAGCAGCAAGGTTGACTTGGTTAAAAGGCATTTGCACAAGTCTCTGTTCAACGTAGGGCCGTCCTTAGCGCCAAAGGCAAAAATCCAGGAGGGTGAATGCTGATCGCTGCTGACACAGAATGCCGCCTTTCATGTGGCAAAATGCTCTGATAATTCACTGATGGGAAACCCGTTTCATCGCCACGAAGCTTGAATAACATGGCCGAGGTGGGGAGAGAGGCCTGGCCTGGGTCACTGCTTCGGGCGCTCACTGCGCGAGCGCTGAAGAACAGGCTGCCCAGGGAGGCTGTGGAGTGTCCTTCTCTGGAGATCTTCCAAACCCACCTGGGTGCCACCCTGTGCCCCGTGCTCTGGGTATAACTGCTGGAGCAGAGAGTTGGACTAGATGGTCTCTAGAAGTGCCTTCCAACCTCAGCTGCTCTGGATGTCCTGTGAGTCCTGCTGCCCTCCAGCAGTAGGTCAATGTCTCCTTTATTTTCACTCTTTCTCTTTATTGACTCTCAAAACCCCGAGTACTGGCTGGGTGTGGTGACACCTGCTTTCTTTGTTGTTCAAAAGCAATGTAAACTCACAAGAAAAGGAGGGTGGCTCCCAGGACCACAGTTTTCTTCTGCCCTGTTGAATGGGATGAGGGTGAGGGAGCAATCCCGAGGTCTGGGGCCGGGATGAGTAGGTTGCTCACACCTGTGTTACAGAGGGCTTGCGGATCAGTCTAAAATGAAAACTAGAAACAAGCAAAAATTGTAGTTACACGGCCAACCAGAAGGCCACTGAACTTCACACTCACTGCCCAGTCTGCTTTTATTCCCACACAGCCCTTTGCAGACAAGGAAGTTGCTTTTTCTGCCCTCGAACTCGAAGCTTTCAGTGTCTTTTTACAGGTCACTCATTGATATAGAGTTCACTGAAAATCAGCTCAGCAGTCAGACAGCTGCTTGGTCTCTCAAGATGCAGCAAGCATTTCCCTCTTGGGCAAGGGCTTTGAAAGCCGAGAGCTGTTTCCATGCTTTTTGTGAAGGGACTTGTTGGAATTCTTCTTCCGTTAGTGGCATTCTTGGAATGTAAATAACCTTCCGTGCGTACTGCAAGAAATTTGTTAGGACAATAGCAGTGTCAGTACAAATGCCTGAATGTATCTATTCTCCATGGATTTTAAGGGAAGAACTAGTGCAAAAGGGGGATATTTTTTGGCTCTCATTCTCTCTTCCAGCTAAATGAATATTTTTTTCCATAGGTAGAGATTAATCTATGCTATAGTAGATGTTACAGTTTTTGAGAGTTTTGCAGGGACATATATTTTAATTACATTCAAGAGAAGCTGTGATTTTAAGAGCTGTATTTGTTTAAAATAGAAATGAGTAGGAAAAAAGCTAATTCCTCAACATGTGGTGCCAAGCTGTCTAGCAGCTATAGTATGTTCTGTTGAGCCAAAGGCATATTCTTAGTCTGGCTCTCTGCTTATGCGTGTTGTCTTAACAGGCAGCTGATGAGACTGGTTTCTTTGCTTGCAGATGAGGTCTTGTCTGAAAACTTTTTGGACTACAAGAATCGTGGCGTCAACGGCTCTCATCGTGGTCAGATTATCTGGAAGATTGATGCCAGCTCTTACTTTGTGGAACGTAAGTATTTTTTCCAGTCTAATATAGCACAATTCAGCCACTCCAGAAAGAGATTTGAACTGTCTAAGTTGGACAGGACACCTTGGACACACAGGACTCTACCATGCACACCATGTCCTTCAGGAAAAGCCAAGAATATTATCAAAAACTTGGAATGTTTTAGGATTAACTGGAAACTGTTAGGGAGTAGCAAACCACAGTTTCTCCCCGCACATACATTTTGTGGATATTGCATTATTTAATTTTTTTAAATACTCCTATAAGCAAGTATTAAGGCCATTGACTATTGGGACTATATTGTGAGCAATAAGCGGCACTCACTTTAATTTTGGTGGTTTTAAAAAGCTGTATTTGGGGACGTAATTAACTCCAGGAAGACTCGTGCCAATTCTTAATTGGAAAGGAAATGTTATGACGGGTCCAGCTTGCTCCACATTTGAGTGGATTCAGAGACAAAAAGGATATGGTTCTGATCTTTGTCTGGATTAGTGTAACTACAGGTGGAGGTACTTAGATGTTATTACACTGATTTCAATGGAGTTTCACCTTGTAGTTCATATTGTGTCCAGGGAATCTGAAGCAATGTAGTGTAACTGTTTTCCACCACTCCTGCCTCTTTTAAAGCAAGGTATGCAAATAATGAATTCTCATATGTGAAGACCTATATACCTATGTATATACTGTGCCCCAAGCTGACAACATTTCCAGACATGGCTGCCCCAAATTCCTATCCAAAATAAGCATGATCATTCATGTCCATCCTCTTTTAAAACAGTCACCATGAGCCAGTGTAAATGGAACTTATGACCTCCAACTGCCCCTAATAAACATGAGCTCTTCATTGGTAACAGAAATAGGGAATTTGAAAGCCTGAGGCTGTAGCAAAACAGCCAACTATCTTTAAGAAGAAGTATAAAGAAGGCTAAAATGCCAGAATGTCCAATTTTCAACTTTACTGAAGTGTTGGAATGATCTCTAGTCTGTTGGGGAAAATGCAGAGGGGATGTGTAAGCAGATAAAAACTGCATGCCCAGCTATATTCGTCTCAGACTGTCTGAGTTTGGAATCTTCGATATAACCTAAATTCCGAAGGAATTAGGATATGAATTATACTTGATTAGATTTGCCTCTGATTTTGACCTCGAGCATCTGGTATCAGCGGGAGAGCTCTGCTGCATGCGGGTGTTAGGCGGGTATCGAGCCCTAGAAAGAAGTTGTGACTTTGCAGTATGAAACTGTTCAGTAATTCCCAGGATTAAGTCATATTGAGGATATTGGTCTAAATAATTAACAGGAGCTGCTGAAATGTCTGGCTTTTTACTGCACTAGAGGCAGTTTGTGGGTTGTTTTTTTTTAAAATATTAAGCACTTTTTGATTATATTTATCTTGATTTTGGAGTAAATATACACTGAAGGATCTAATCTTTAAACCAAAACCTCTTGTTTGCACCTGCCTCCTTGAGCTGCAGTTACCAATCTGTCTGAGAGACTGATGATGGTTCCTTCTCTCTGTTTAAGAAGAAACAAGGTGTTTATTTTTAAAGGTAGTAAAGGTAGAGAGAGGGAGGATCCCAGAAGCAGGATTTTAAGAGACTGTGTTACCTCCATGTACTGATGAAAGCTGGAAGTGGAATTGGGATTGCCAGTTGCTTTCTTGTCCAATCCATCTTGGAAAAGGTGGAGGCAAGTGAGAAAGGAGGTGATGAGAAGCACGAAAGCCCCTCTAGGCAGTGCACATCTCAGGGCTCGCAGTGAACTGAGCAGGTGAGTAGGTCAGGTAAACCAGGGGAGCTGCTGCTACTCAATACGTGCCTGCTCCTGCCTTGCCCTGCCAGGGGAAAGGCAGCTTAGCTTCCCCATCCCTCACTGGTGCCCTACAGTAAACCATGGGCGGTGGAGTAGCAGTAAATGGGAGTATTTATGGGTTATGCACCAAGAGATGTCTGAGTTCGGAGAGAAAGCTAAAGCAGTGAAACAATGTTCATGGAATTTGTTGTGTCTAAACACTTATTTAAGGGTAAGTGCTCATTGGAGAGAATCAATGCTTTGTAGCTGATTAAAAGTTAATGTTAAAAGCTGCAGCATCCAAAAAACCTCATGCTTTATTTCTATGTAAAGAAACACTGTAAATAACCTTCCTCGAGCTTCCATTTTTTTGGACAGGGATTGTACTTTCCATTATGTTTGCATACCACACGGTGCAGAAACATTTAAGGGAATAGGGTAGATGCCGATCATCACAATCACACTCATCTAAAAGATTCTTTTGCTTTTTCTTCCCATTCACCACCAAACTTTCACCATTCATTCATTATTTCAAAAACTTACTGAGAGAACCCAAGGGCAGAACGAGAGCAGGTTCGGTGGTCAAAGGTTTATCTGGCCCAGAACCCTATCCCCCAGAATCACCAATAACAAGGATTTGGGGTAACATATATAAAACACCATCTATAAGCATTAATGACCCTCCTATAAGGAGATTTGTTTCCATTTCTTTTAACTTGTGTCGCAAACACTTCCAGAGCCAGATAACCTTTTTATTTACTGTTGATCTAGGATTATAGTAGGTAGAGATTCACTTTTTGAAGGTATCTGTTCTGTTTTTCCTAGGCATTTCATTATACTTTCCTATGTTGCAATTGGTTGAATTCTCACTGATTGCAGCATTAATTCCTAATAAAACAAGGACAACTCACTTGCAGCCTTTCCCTGCTGCTTTTGCTTTTGTTTGTGGACACCCTGCCTTGATATCCATTCACCAAATGGAAATTGGGTCCAAGGTGGAAAAGCTTAAGTTGCTGAAGGTTGCGGTTCTGCTTGGGAAGAGGTTTTGCTGCACCCTGCAGTGTTGGGTCCCTCACAGCTGTCAGGAGAGACGGGATCAAGGGGAAAGCTTTGAAACCAGTTTTTACATAAACAAAAAGTGTTTGTGCTTTTATGAAATTGAGATCTTGTGATTTCAGATGGTTCTCTGCCAGTATTATCAGGGCATTGCCCAGTCTAAGAAGTCATTAATGATTTCTTTTTTTTTCAGATATATTATGGTAAGTTTCAGAAAATTAGAGTAGGTTAAGAAATGGTTATTGTGCACTGCAAACCAGCTTGCTCTTTTTGGTACAGGCGTCTACACTTTGTGTATTTGGATGAACCACATGCTGCTTTTGAACTTGCTGATAGTCCGGATTAATGGAGTCTAGACAGCCCTGGTACTTCTCCAAACAGAAAGACAACTTCTAAATATATAGCCCTCCAGCATTATCAGATAGCGTGGCCATATAAAGTTCATGTTTGTTTTACAGGCCTCTATTTTTTCACCTTGAAAAGGACTCATATCTTTGGCAGAGATCACACTGCTTTGCCTACCGACCCTGCAATGCAATGCTGCCAGCCAGACGTGCTGGTGGCTCAGCATGCAGAGAGCCCCAGCAGCTGCCGAGCTGTGGCCACGTGGGCACCCCTACAAGAGTGCGGCAATTTGGGGTACTGCACTCAGTGATACGGGGGAACAGCCGCTGTGAACATGAAATGGCTGGAATGTGGGGGAGGACGGAGCAGGGAAGGGAGGTTTCCCCCAAGCAGGAGGTGTTCCTTGTGTGCGAGTGGGGAGGGCGCTGCAGCGAGGGAGCCAGGCTCCGCCGGGTTTCCAGGAAAGTAAACAGGCTCTGCTGCGTCGGAATTCCTGGCACAGGCTTCCGGCTTATGCAGCAAGCCGGAGATAGTGCAGCAGATAGACAGACCCTTTCGCCAGGCTGTGATGCAGCATCTTCCTCATCAGCACACTGTCCACCAGCATCTCTCCCAAGAGATAGGAGAAGCGTTTGCACAATTCAAAATTACATTGAATGCAGGTAAATGCTTGAACCTCTCAATCCAGCAGACATTCTGTAGATCATCCTGTGTGACAACTAAGAATCCTAGAATGGAAGAGGTTGGAAGGGACCCGTAGAGATCATCTAGTCCAATACACTGCAGGGACACCCAGAGCATGGGGCACAGGGCGGCATCCACATGGATTTTGAAGGTCTGCAGAGAAAGAGACACCACAGCCTCCCTGGGCAGCCTGTGCCAGGGCTCTGGCACCCTCACAGTGAAGAAGTTCTTCCTCACAATGGGATGGAACTTCCCATATTTCAATTTGTACTCATAAAAAACCTATAAGGAAAGGGATTTTTGTGTGTGTTTTGTTTTGTTTTGTTTTGTTTTATGAGGGCAACCAGTGATTTGTAGAGCAGCCTCACATAGAAGCTTACAAGCTGAGCATGCAGTTGTTTTGTTTGAGTTTGTGCCTGCTGTTGCTGCTGCATCTTTTATTAATAGCAAGGACATGTGACAGACCTTGCACACAGCAGAAATAATAGCAGTCCATTCCTGCTGACCCGGGGAACTAGCAGGGAAAGCACAACGAAGAAATCCCACCACTGAACAAGGCAGCACGCTTGCTGGAAAGACTGGTAGCACATGAGCAATATGTCACAACCCATGGGTAATATATTCCATATATGAGCATTTTTATGAAGTGCAAGCAAGGACATCCCCAAACCCATATACAGTAATGCCTTGATTGAGAGCTCCCTCTAGAAAGCCCATCCTTTGCATCACTAAGCCCACTGAAAGGCCGCCTTCAAAGGGCAGATATTCAGTGGATTTTGCAGTCTCATAGATTTCCAAATAAATGAGATGGGACCGTATTAGCAAAATCTTTTATGAAGATGGAGTCACTTCAGTTTTTTTCCTTCTTCTGTTCAGGCTATGGGCAAGTCCAGCATCCTGAAATAAGTCCCCGTCTTGGTTTTCCTTTCCTCAGCTTCTATGGAATCCCACACGTCCTCACTGAGCAAAGGACGTGTGAGGAGAGAAAGCTGAGGTAACATGGCTATCACAGGCCTATCTCTTGTTGCTATTCAGCAAAGCAGAATATTCTGCATCAATTTAACTTTCAAGAGTCCAGAGATGGTAACAGCTGCAGTACAGACGTATCTTCCTCATGAGTGCAAAGACTACTTGGCAAAATGGTTAAAGGCATCAGAAAAGAGAACAGATCAGCAAGAGAGACCTATGCAGAAAAGGACATGTATCCCAAAATACCTGTTAGGGTTTAAGGACTTGGGGGAAAAATGGGGCTTTTCCCCAAGTTCTTAGGAAGACTTTTTGAGGTTCCCTCTCTTCTTCTTGCAAGCATACTAGTTTTACTAGTTGTTCTAGAAAGACCTCTGTTGTGCATGTAACACATTTTATCCTCTGGCTTTGATATGATTCAGAGGGTGCACCTGAGAAAAGGAAGCGACGTTCTTGAACCCTAGTAGTATGGCTAAGAACTACATTTTGCATCATCTAACCTAGCATTTGAGAAATAGATGCTGAAATCATGCACTGATTTGTTTTAACAGGTCTGTGCAACTCAGATAATGCTGTTTTGTGCCTGGTAACCTTTCTGCTCTCGACAGGAAGAGATTACAACATCAGCCCTGATTCACAAATCAGTTATTCTTTGTCATCCTGAAATACTACTGGAAAGGCTCTGTTGGGCTGTGCTGTCTAGGGATTTGGTGGAATTGCTCTAGGAGATAGGACCCTTGTCTTTGGTTATGTAGAGTGTCTATATTCTCCCCTTGGATACTCCAGCATCTTTCATATGCAACAGGTACAGGGTGCTCAGGTGCAGATTTTGACCCTGGTGACTTTATCTTTTTAGCAAAATGGAAAGCTTGTAGAGAAGTCAAGTGCAATGGAAATGGGAAGCAGCTGTGCCTGGAGAGATATCAGCACACACATTAAGAAAGAGTCATACTTAAGGCACATACTCCAAAAAGCCTTGTTTCAACTGTTTTCTTACTAACCAAATAAAAATAAGACTATATTCATGTTTTATAAAAGTAAAGATATAAGTTCAGCTCACAGATGCAAAATAATTGAGGAAATGAGGAGATTCCCTTGGCTGTATGGGATCTCAGCATCATTAAGTTTCTGTTTATGGGAGATCTGTCCAGGCACAAGTCCATGCCCAGAGCAAAGGGTAAATCACATCAAGGACATGCCTGAGGAAGCAGATCTAACAGGCTGCTTTCATGATTGTGCCCATAAATTGTTTCAAGGTCCTGCCAAATAGATCAGCATCAATAATTTACCATTTCTAATTTTGGTGGCTTTTATAGTTTTTTTGTTTGGCAATCTTGTTGAAAAATGCCATCAAAGTAATTGATCAAAACAGAATGCGGAGGACATGCACTCAGCACAACATTTCCCTTGCTTTGTGGAGGCTGTAAATTTGCTTCTCATCTACTTCAAGGTTTCTTTATACCTCTACACAGTGGTAAAACACCTTAAGGGCTCTTTTAAAAAAAACAATGATGTGACACAGGAAAATCTGAGTATAAATGGTGATAAATCCCTTCACTTAGTACAGAATTTTGATGGTAGCCCTGCTAAGTCATCATCTGCTCTTGGCCAGACGTTGCCTCTTGAGTCTTGTAGTGGTTGTTGGCAACTCATCTTGCTCATGAGAAAGTGGCTAACAGGGAGCCTTTTGATCCTGGGCTTGCCTTGCTAACCAGCTAGCTAATCTAGTCCTGTTACCTTCTGACTCCTGGCCTGGGGTTCCCTGCTGTGGGACTCCCAGATGTCCAGAACACCCTTTCCATCCAGCTTGGACTCGCGTAGGGAGCAGGAGGCCAGTGGGAGGGAATCACCTCCCTGTGTTTCCCAGCCCCTTTGCTCAGTGGGGTTGCCTTTCTGCAGGGTCTGTAGTGTTGGTAACGGGATCCCAAGAGCATTGGGAGGAGAGTGCACACAAATTCCAAGCTGTTCTCCAGCCCTCTCAGTACTCTGGATGTTCGTTCACCTTTCCTCGTTAGGACCATCTGTGATTTCCTCTAATACCTCAATGTTGATGGCTTTTTGTAAAAGAAAAACCTTGAAGCAGATACTTTTGCTGTAATTGCCTCTTAATTAAATCTCCATAATGGTGCCCCTCTCTGTCCTTCCCCTTTCATTAAATTACCCGTGCTGGTTTCCTTACGTGCTCTCTCTTTACGTCATGTCCCGCCTACGTGTTTCACTAAGTCTCCTTTGTCATAAGCAGCTGCCCCAGTGAGGCCTCTCGGAGCCAGGAGCAGTGTTTTTCCAAACCCTTCCTCCTCCCCAGCGGCAGGACTGGCGCTTCCCTCAGATTTAGGTGCTTCAGAGTCAGTGGGAAGCAGAAGAGGGGACAAGTTTCCTTCTTTGGGGAGATGCCAGCACTCACTTTTAGCACTAGCCACGTGCCACATGCTGCAAGGCCCATTTCTTCTTTCCCGGGACCACCTTTAAGGCACCTTCTCAAGTTGAGGCTGCATGTGCTGAAAATCTTATTTCCACCTCCTGTCCCCTCTGCACCCTAAGAAAGGCAAGGACAGAACAAAAGTTCAGTATAAAAGCGCCACCCTCCTGCAAAAGAGAAGCACTGGGGACTTTTTTGCAGGCCATGCCCTTGGCTCCCAAGGGTCCCCCTACACCCAGCAGTCAGGGTGTTGTCTTGTAGAGACTTTACAGACTTACAGCACCTGATGTTCTCTTTTCTCTGTGCCTTTTAAAGTCAGCCTGCAGCTGGGAACATGTGCAGGTGTTCCAGGGGCTGCTGGAGACTTCAGGGCCATTTCATCTTCTCACCACCTTGCTGTGGGTCAGAGCTCCCGCAGTGAAACTGCCTTATAACCTGGCGGCCTTGGATCACCCTGCAGAACCGACACACACTGGTGGGTGAGGAAAGCTCCTAGGGTGCCGAGCACCACCTGAACAACAGTGTCATCCCACCAAACGGATGGTACGCCCACAATTTCGTATTAGATTGGAGAATACAAGCGCACGGTTGGGCCTTTGCCTTGCAACAAGGGTTCTCTGTGGTGGCTTCGGCATATTGGTGAGCGTTTATTCCTGATATCCTGGCCCCTGCAGTGTGGTTTAGCCCGGGGAGCTCCCGGAGGGATGTTTTTTTCCTGTTGCTGGAGGTGTTTGCCCGGCGCAGAGCCTGCCCTGCCTGTAGCCCAAGATGGAATGAGGAGGCCCTGCTCACATAGAAAACACTGGCTCCTTCTATTCTCTGCTTGATCACTGGGGCATCCCATGGTCCTGGTGGTGAGATGCAACTACTTCCTTCCTTAATTTGTGGATTCCTTAATTT
This sequence comes from Nothura maculosa, assembly GCA_032353885.1. Lineage (NCBI taxonomy): Eukaryota > Metazoa > Chordata > Aves > Tinamiformes > Tinamidae > Nothura > Nothura maculosa. Next base: position 574,773 of record JAUBOD010001026.1, read on the forward strand.
AGCACATTTCTGGGTTCAGGCTTTAAGCTATTTACCTGTTTACAGGGTATCTTGACAAATTTTATTAGGTTTTTATGTACACAGTAGATCTGCCCTCTCCATTTCTCAGTGTGAAGTGCAGGAACTGTGCCTGGCGTGGCACGAAAATGAGGAACAGCCTGGAGTGCACGTCCTCCTTGACATTCCCTTTGCATTTCCCCTTTTCCACGCGTGCCTCCTTGGCTTCAGGCAAATCCATCACATCCCTTTCTGTGTTAAGGTGGGAAGGCAGAAGAACAGCCACGTAGGGAGGCAGCCAGAGGCACAAGTGCAGCAGAACCCCCTGTGGTGAGTTGAGACACCCCTGCCGCTGAGTTGCCCCTGCTGGCTCTCTGCCAGATGTAACATCCCTCCACAGGGCAGTCAGAGCCATTGTTTGACTGTTGTCTGTGTTAGCGGTCCCTGTTATCCCGGGAGTGCAGATCCCCCTTGGATGCTGTCCCAGAGAGGCCCTGCCTGTTGCCAGGGAGCTGCCATAGGGCAGCCCATGGGACCCGCTCCGATGGGCAGCCCAGCTCACCCCAAAGCCCCGTTCCGGGGCACTGCCCATCACCTCCCAGTGCTGAGGCCCTTTCCTGGGGGCTCGGGCTGCTTTCTCATTTCACTTTCCCTATGACTGGATGGAAAGAAAAGCAGACTTTCCAGGGGAAATCTGGTTTACCGCAGTGCTGGCTTCCCTCACTGAAGAGCAGTGCCTGTCAAACAGAACCACCAAGTTTCCCAGGATTCCTACTTTGCAAATTCGTAGGCATCCGTAGTCCGAGTTCATTCAAACCAGAAGCTTAATTTAAAGCTTATCCTGCCAACCGTGCTGAGCTCTCAGCTTAGGCCACGGAGCGTGGTGGCTCTTCAAGAAGCCTGATTAAAGTCTCATTACAGCTCGTAGAGCTCCAAGGGCAGAGAGGGGAGCTCTTAGGCCGAAGGCAGCAGGGACCAGGCTTGTTGAGGGACATCTCTAGGGCATCTGCCTCCATCTCTGCTTGCCCCAAGGCCCCTCAGCAGGGCTCCAAGCAGGCGGTGCCGCAGGGCAGTCAGCTGCTCCTGCGTGTTGCCCGGCGAGGTCTGGGCCATTTCACATCACATTGTAACTGGTAGAGGCACAAGGCAGGTGCAGAGAGGCCCTTGGCCTTGTTGAGCGGCTCTGTGGGCATCTCAAAGTAAATCCTGCAGGATTTAGGGACTGAAGTCGTGTCCCAGCTGCAGTCATGGGAGCTTGGCCAGTCGCTGAAATGAGGTCGGGGTTTCACCCCACAGTGTCACCATTCGCCATGTTTTAAAGCTATTAGCTCCATCTCTTGTACATATTTCTAGAAAAGCATGAAGATTTGATAAAAAAATGCCTTTCTCTCTTGGCACTTTTGCAGCAGGACAAAATAGCTAAATAAATTGCTCCTGGGATTACATTTGCTACGCTAGTTTGAAACTCGCGCATGTGACAGAGCTGGGAACCAGTGAAATCTGGGTTAATAAGGACCCCCCTACCAGAGCCTTGGCAACATGGTGTAATTGCTGCTGCTCTGCAAAGTGTGCTGAGCTTCTGGGGTGGATTAAAATGCCCCTATTGCACCTGCTTCTATTACAAAATGACCCAGTGGAAACCCTTTAAATGTGTAATATGCACCATGAAGATGAAGATTCTGCCTCTGAACTAGCCTATTCGTGGGGTTGTGCAGTTACGATAATAGAATCTGGTCTTGCTTTAGCAGATCTATTTCTTCTTGTGAATTTTATAAATTTATTGCATTTTAGATGCAATAAGATGATGAATAATATCTCAGTGACATGCGTGAATAATTTGGCTACCACAAGCATATTAGGCACTGTGGAGAGTAAATCCAATTGCTAGGGCATTTAGCAGATTTCTTTTTTCCCTTCAGTTAGATATTTTCAAACAGGAATAGTATAGCAGCTTTAGAAACACTTCTGGAGAAGGGCAGCAGGATTGAGTGATGTGTGGGTTTGAAAGGAGGGGATTACAGCTCAGAAAACTGTTTCTTTCACAAGGAAAATCAGAGGCGCGTGTGGTCTCAGTCCATTGAAATCCATGGGTGCTTTTGGGTTATCTTTAGCTAGATATGGATCGATCAGACTCTGGATGGTTAATAAGGAAGAGATCTTGGAAGAGATTTTTAAAAAATACAGTAAGTATGAAATTTGTGAGCGGTTTTTGTTATGCTGTGGACTAAGAAATACTTAGACATTCAAAACATTTTCATTTTTTAAGCCATGAGGCTGACATAAAGATTTAACTCCATTGGTATCTAACTCAAGCAGCATCTGCCCCCTCCCCGAGGTCTCCCCGCTGCCAGTGCAGGAGGTGCCTTCTGCAGAGCCAGCAGCAAGGGGAGTCCTGGGGACACATTTACCTGCACTCAAGCCCGAGTGGGGCGCTCAGACCGCGTTACAAAAGGGGACAACATAGATATTTGCTTTGCTTTCTCTGAGAGACCAACATGACTCTATAAAAGCGTGTGCCTTAAGCTGGCCTTCTGCTGCAAGGTAGATTTGGTCCCTGTGTGTCCTGCCAGGCCATTTGAGACTTCAGTGATAGGCCAAGGAGCAATGGGTGTAAGCTGAAACACAGGCAGTTCCATCTCCATGTGAGGAGGAACTTCTTCCCTGTGAGGGTGCCAGAGCCCTGGCACAGGCTGCCCAGGCAGGTTGTGGAGTCTCCTTCTCTGGAGATCTTCCCAACCTGCCTGGATGCCGCCTTGTGCCCTGTGCTCTGGATGTCCCTGGAGCAGGAATGTTGGACTAGATCATCTCTAGAGGTCCCTTCCAACCTCAACCACTCTGTGATTCTGTGATATGTACATGCTAGTAAGGGATACTGGCTGTGCTGTGTATATCAGCTGTTGCTATTGCAGATCCATTAGTTTACATAAGATGATGTCCAGGTCATAGCAGATGATTTAAGGGTTTTGTTTTCAGATTCAGATTTTTCACTAAAAAATCCCAGACGAAATAGAGGAAAAAGGCCTACAAATCAGTCTATTTCAAACCTGTTCTGGAATTCACTATTGCTGCTTTCAAAATCAGAAATACCAAATTAGCAGGACAACTGATTTTGCTCCTGGGCTCTCAGGAGTTCGTGCATATAGGAAGGATGGAGCAGGGCGGCGCGGCCGCACGCTGGGAATGGACATTGTGGCACTGACCGGAGACCACCCCTGGCATTCCCAACGAACTCCATTCCCTGAGGGCGTCGCGTGCATCCATGTGCTGGCTCTGGGCATCTGCAGGCAACCAGCTGCACCAATGGCTTTCAGTCTTGCTTTGTAGCCCCTGCTTGCTGTGTTAGTCACTGAGTGCCAGGCCCTGATGGGGGGATTTGGAGTTGCATGGGGGAGAGCCTAGAATAGGGACAGGGGAGCTAAAGCATAAAACTGGCTGTGATTGAAGGGGAAGGTGGCACAGGGATATCTAACAAACAAACTCTTTGCAAAGTTCTGGAATGTGCCTTTCAATTTTTGTGTGACCCGATTGACTTGGGCCTGAGTAATAGTAGCCTTAAATCCTGTGATAACCTGCTCTGTCCAATCCCCTCAAGTCAACACAGAAGGCAGAATCACCGAATAGCAACCTAGGCCTGCTGGGGTGTCAATGGTTCCGGGTTCATTGGGCTGCTCCAGGTGCTGATCCGTTTCCTTGGGATTGCTCCTCACTGTAAGCAGGAGCCTAGCACCGTGGGAGTGGCTTTCTTCCCCTGCAGAAGCAGGAGAGCCCCATTATTATTGAACCTGATACATGAAAGGACCACCAGACCTCCTCATCTCCTTCTGCTCTTCAGCTTGGGCTGCAGGCAATGCTGTTCCCCTGTGCTCCGTAGAGGATGGGAGTTGGGAAAGGATGGAGCTGCCTTTACTTTTCCCCACTCAGTAACAGCCACAGCCCTTGGCTTTTCAGTGGTGTTGCATACCGGCTAGCAGAGTGTGCAGGTCCCTGCTCTGTGGCCACAGGAGTCCATAGCAGAGATGTGAGAGCTGAGGTTAGAATTTTTGTGATATAACAAGCAAATTAGGGGAAGAGTGTGTGTAATAAATAGTTAACCCTGAATTGGCAGTCATACATGTTAGAGTGATTCAAGGGCAGCTTATTCCAGTCATCCTTTCTGCCCTGATTTTTAGATGCCCTTTGCCCTAGCCCTTGCCTTTGCCTAGCCTATCCGCAGGCTTGTATCATGTAAAGCAGCCTGTTAAGAGCAGCCGGGGTGAGTCCCTCGGGACGTGCTGACACGCAGCAGCTGCCCCATCCCGCCCCAGCTGCTGGGGGGTTCCTTGTCCAGGCCCTGAATTTCCCGGCGGTTACCGTGGGGAATGAGGGGCTCGGGTCTGGGAGCGGAGCCTTCGCTTGGCCCCGCCGCCATTTTGTGCACAGAAGCCCCATGGCAGCAGCCCCATGGCAGAGCCACAGGGACCAACCCCAGCCCCAGGGCCTGGAACATCTGCTCTGTGAGCAGAGGCTGAGAGAGCTGGGTCTGTTCAGCCTGCAGAAGAAAAGGCTGAGGGGGGATCTGATCAGTGTCTATAAATACCTCAAGGGAGGCAGTGAGGAGGAGGGGGCGGTGTCTTTTCAGTGGTGGCCAGTGACAGGACTAGAGGAAATGGCCACAAGCTGAGGCACCAAAAGTTCCACAGGAACTTAAGGAAACATTTCCAGACAGTGAGGGTGACAGAGCACTGGAACAGGCTGCCCAGAGAGGTTGTGGAGTCTCCTGCTCTGGAGATCTTCCAAATCCGTCTGGATGCCGCCCTGTGCCCCGTGCTCTGGGTGACCCTGCGTGTGCAGGGGCGTTAGACTAGATGATCTCCAAAGGTCCCTTCCAACCTTAAGGATTCTGTAATTCTATGATACCTCCGCCTCAATAGGAATTAACAATGATGAGAAGACCTTTTTCTTTTTTTTTTTTTTTTTTTTTTACAATCCGCAAGTGTGTATTTTGATACATTTTACGATAGCATAAGCGCTTCTGACTTGGCAGTACCTCGTGATTCTTTGTCCCATTGGTCATTTAAATGTAGTATATCCTTTTCTTATTTTTCCACTTTGTGTCATAGGATGTTCATTTTTGCATATTGTAAGGTCATATGGATTTTCAGCGATCTACATAAATGCAGCCTCCAGTTCATAGTAACTTCTCACCACAATCCCATACCATTATTGCACTTAAAAGCAAAGAACACTACATGTTAGATATACTGATCCTTTTATGATTGGGATATTTTATCTTTTATCTTTAACAACTGGTGGGTTACCTGTTTTTTGGAGCTAGTAGTTGACTTGAGAGTTGCTGATTTTCCAAATGACACTTTTTACTAAACAAGAACAATTTTCTTCCCTAATTATTACACTGTGAATAAATGGTGAGCGGAAGTATTAGAAAAGAAAAAAGGAAAATAAAAGTAGTTTCATCAGGAGATTGCAAAGAGATACCTAAGATGAGAAATAATATTATTTTTCCCTTGTTTAATACTTTTTCCTTAGCAGCCCTTTGTCCTTTAAGTCAGTCAAATTCCCGTGGAAACTGGCAGTAGGGACCGTGGCAGAGGCAGCCGGGCAGCCTGGCCTAAAGCGAGCAGCGTTTCCTGGATCAGCAGCCATCCGAGCTGGAATGCGAATTCCTATCCACTGCCTGGACTCGGGCAAAGGCAGCAAGTTACCTGCCCGCTGCCTCTGTGACCAAAATTGTGAAGGGAGTCACACCAGGCAAAGTGTGTGTCCTGCAGAAAGTTATTTGGGGACAAATATCCGAGGAGCAGCAGTGTTTGGGTCCCTCGTTGTCTTGGTGACGAGAGCAGAGAGGCTCGGTGCTGTGCTCCAGTGTTTCCTGTGGCTTTGAATCCATTCTAGTCAAAAGACAAGCCTCGCTACTGGGTCCTTCTTAAACATAGCAAATCAGTATCTTCAAGACGTTCATACTGTTCTTCAGAAAACATCGGATTTTCTTCTCTAAATCCAGACCTGAAACTACAGTGTTAATGCTCACCCTATGTCCCTGGATTGATTCCTCCCGAGTCCTCCACACTTCCCTCATGAGATACTCTTTCCCTTTGACATCTTGCAGAGCATGAGGTTGCCTCTGTAGGCAGAAATTCCCATTAATTCCTTCCCTATCACTTTAGGAGTTTCACATGGAGTCTTGTAGGGCAGCGCTCACCATTTCTGTCACCGTGTCTGTCACCATAGGCCATCTGTTTTAACTTCTGTAGCTATAGGCAGACACTGGCATTAGTTAGATGCAAATATATGAGCACAGCCAGAGCTGCTGCAGAAGAGAAGACCCTTCAGCGCCGACATGCAGGTGGGCGCTCCTGGAGGGACTGCCATGCTCCGGGACACTTGTGCGGGACACAGGCCCTGCTAAAGGCCTTGGGCCTTTCTACCCCCGGGGCTTCTAGTGCACAACCCTGGGGTCTCCAGTGCGTCCTGTGGTAGCCTGTGTTTGGAGTTTGTTCTTTGAGCAAACGGTGGAAGAAGTAACAGTGCAAAACAAGAAATCCAGTCAACCCCACATGTGCCACGTGCACCCCTTGGTCCTGCAGGGCGGCTGGGAGGCCATGCCAGCAGCCTCCCCGGCCTCCACGTGTCCCCTGCTCCCATGCAAGCCACATGCCAGGCGAAGCGGAGGGGCAGAGTTCCCCTTGTAGGGGGAACCCACGGGCAGGCTGGTTCCGAGGTGGTTTGGAGCGGGCGGGCCCCGTTAATGCCCCCTGTGCTAGTTGCCCCTGTGCCCTTGGGGTGCATCACGTGCTGCCCCTTGCCTGGGGGAGACTCCTTTCTGTGCGGGGGCAGTGCCAGAGCCTGCTGGGGCTGCAGTGTGTTCTGAAGCAGCGTTGTGCGTGAGGGTGTGTGTGCAATGGCAGCACTGAACAGGCTTTGTTGTGTGCTAACACCATGTGTAATTCGCTTAATCATCCCAAATTGCTTGTAGATGTAACAGTTAGAAAGAGCAGCAACAAACAATGCTCTCCTGCTGCCGCGGGGGGCTGCAGGAGCTGGCGCGCTCGGAGCCGCTCCCGCGAGCCTTTCGAATCCTCATTCAGCCAGCTTCGCAAATTGACCCTTCCCTGCTTCGTTGTCATGGAAATATTAGGCTAAAAATATCTGGAGATGCGCAGCGGAGACAGGAGGGTGTGCACACCGATCCCCGGGTGTGACAAGGGCATTGAGATGGAAAAGCAGCCCCTGCTTCCGTGCCCTGAGGAATAGTGCCCAGTTCCCCAGGCTGGGCTTTGCATCCAAGTGCAAAGGGTTGGTGTGCAGGGCAGAGCTGCCCCTTGGTGCCCAAGGGTTTCCCTGCAAGATTCCCGCTATGGAAGACGTGGCAGGAGCTACCGGGTGGCACCCAGCTGGGTTACCCCAGGGTGGGTGTCGTGGCTGCTGAACACGAGGCATCCTGCTGTGGTAAAGCGTTCTTGGAGCATCCAGAGAGCCCAGCACCTCTAGCACTTGGGAAGGATGCGACTCCTGTGAGGTGAAAGATGGTCCCCTGTCACCTGCACAGTGTGCGGGGACACCACGGAGCAGAGGGGACGCGCAGCAGGAGCTGCAGGGAAGGGGGCCCCACAGGTGCTGAGTTGGGGCACAGGCACCTCTCCCCACTTCTGCTGGGGAGAAAGGAAGAAAGAAGGAAAGAAGGAAAGAAGGAAAGAAAGAAAGGGAAAGAAGGAAAGAAAGAAAGAATGCTTAAGGTTGGAAGGGATCTTGGAAGTCATCGAGCCCAACTGCCCTGCTCACGCAGGGTCAACCAGAGCACAGGGCTGCATCCAAGCAGGTTTTAAAGATCTCCAAAGAAAACAATGAAAGAAAAGAACAAAAGAACGAAAGAAAGTAAAAGAAGGAAAGAACGGACTAATTCATGGCAGTTTTAGTCTGTTTCTAGCTTCAAATGCACTTGTACTTATTAGACATAAGTCTAATAGGAGGAGCTATTAGACTTATATAAGAAGTCTCAAGGAAGACTGGAGTAAATGTCTTGAAAAATCCTGTCGCTGATGTGAACAGAAGTGTGAATCCTCCCTAATTCCAGTGCAGGGAATGAGCACTGGCCAGTGCTGAGCCAGGCTTTGAAATTGCCAGATGCCCCTTTTTCTGCTGCTCCCTGCTTTTCCCAAGCAGATGACACAGTGGAGTCATGACCTGCAGCCTCCAGTGTTCTCCTCCGTTCATATAGGGGTGCTGTGGTTTTCTGCTTATACAAACCAGCAGAAATGCCCGATCCACCCCTGTCTGCAGATCCAGGGGAAAAATGTCGTGACAGAGAGGGGAGAGTTCCAGGCACTTTGCTTCCCAGGGCTACTGTGGAAGTTTGTATGTTACTTCTTGCTCAAGGCTCTGCCTAAAGGCATAATGCAGGCAGAGGTGTTTAATGAAGACTTCAAACCACCAGTGCCCTGAGAAGAGCCAGGAGCTGATGGCTCACAGGCTCAGTGCTCTAGGAAACAATTAACCTGAGACACACTCAGTACCTGGAAGCTTGAAAAATACCATACTGGAGCAGAAACAGGCAAGAAAAGCTCCTGCCATCTGGTCCATCCCAGTGCCTGTAAATCGGAAAGGGATGAGGGGGTCTCCAGCTCTGTCCATTCTTCTTTCTTTTGTTAGCTTTTTTTTTTTGTTAGTTTACACCTTTATCTGTAGTCTCTTAACCTACTGCCTCTGGGACTGGCACTCAGAACAGAGCTCAGGGATGTCAGTATTTCTATTTTTTTATTTTTTGTATGTGCCTTTATATAGTGTTTTAATATACATGGTTGTAACTGAGTAGAGAATAGGCATTGTATCTCTAGTACAGATTTTCCTATTGAATATTGCTGCCAACTCTGATGTAACCTAGAAGAGCATTTTGTTCTTCACCATGTATTGCAACAGCTCCCTTTCCAAGGCGGAGGTGATGCTCATTTCTAGTGATGTGGGCAGAGGCAGCCTGTTAATTGCCCTCCTTTTCCAGAGAACAGATAGCTCCATGGGGTGTATGCAGTCTTAATATCCAATGAATTTAACTGACTGGTTGAGGAAAAAGGGGGAATTTGATTCCCCCAACTAGACAGGAGAAAGAGGAGAGAAGATTATTTGAGAATAATGTGTTCAAGTAGCAACAAACAAAAGAAATGTGAATGCAGAGGTATTTTTCCTCTGCTAATCTATTTCAATAACAAAATGCCAAGAGTAACTTGTAACCGAGAAGACAAGGATTTTAAAGGCAGAAATGCTATTTTAAAATTTGATCTTGTTGCCTTTTAGAATCATTTTTCTGCTGTCAATGGATCAACCATGTGTTTGATTCTGCCTGCAATATCACTCTTTTCATGCAATGTATGTGAGTACTTAGGCTGGGGATCAAACTTGAGGCATGGTTTCCAGTTATGATGGACCCAACTATGAGACATTTGCAACTGCTTTGATGAGTTCACGTTTTTCTCATATAATTTGCTCACTTGCTAGTGCTGATGCTGAACAGCTCATCGTTAAGCTGATTTACATAAAAACATCTTGTGCCTGCAGGCACCAGGATTTCATTAAACTCTCCAGTTTAGTGCAGCCTTTATAATTTGCAGTTTGCAGTGAATAAAATGTCTCTCTCAAACAACTTTTCCTTCCTTCCTCTAATGAAAGACAGAGGAAAAAAACCAAACCCAAACCCACCACAATCTCATCCCCTGAGATGAGTGCTGATGGATTCTCTCTTTACAGCCTCCATGAGGGGAGAGCGGATAGATATCACTGCTAGGCTTGGCTCTAAGTAAGCACGTATGAGACCTGCCTGTTTGGGGTTGGGTTCAGTTGTCTTTACAATGATGGAGCAAATAGTTCTGTTGGTTTCAGTGGGAGGAGAGATGACTCAGGAAGTTCCATCTCCATGTGAGGAAGAACTTCTTCCCTGGGAGGGTGACAGAGCCCTGGCACAGGCTGCCCAGGGAGGCTGTGGAGTTTCCTGCTCTGGAGATCTTCAAACCCGCCTGGATGCCGCCCTGTGCCCCGTGCTCTGGGTGTCCCTGCTGGAGCAGGGGGGTTGGACTGGATGATCTCTAGAGGTCCCTTCCAATCTCAACCAGTCTGGGATTCTGTGACTCGGTGCCAGCCGAAAAAGGCCGAGTTGTTTCTTCCCCCTCTCTCCTTTCTGCGGCTACTTGTAGGGTCCCGATTACTTTCAAGGGCAGGAGCTGGCCGGACAAACTCCATTCTGGTCCCATTGCTCTTGTTACACAACAAAGCCTGTGCAGAGGATGTTAGGCTGAGACCCTGTCCTGCTGCGAGCTGTATGGTTTCTCTGAGCTACCTAAGGGCTGAAGCACCTTTTTGATTAATATTTCCCAGCGGATCCAGGCTTCCTGCAAACGGGCTGCTTGGCACCTGGAGAGAGGCTTCTCCTGCTCCCCGCAGAGGTGCCAGCCAAGGCACAGCCTCAACAAGCCTGGATCTGCTCCACAGAAAACTTCTCCTTAGCCGTCTTTCCCTGTCTGGAACATGCTCAGCCCAGATAGGATCTCCTGGGCATTCTGATCAGGAAATCAAAGAGGTCTCACATGAGCAAATCAAACTGAATTTTTTGCAGGGGCTTTTAAGTTAGCTGAATCTTAATGTGTTTTTACCAAAACAGCAAGGGGTACATGCTTAGTGCTGAGACTGCTGCTCTGAATGAACATGAAAGGGGTAAAAGAAATGTCATAAAAATCTTTAAAAAATGTGTTTTCCTTTACTCTCACCGCTATAAGTTTCTGGGTGAGGTTTTACTGGTGTTTATCTGTGCAGGCTTGAGGCTGATGTCCAGCATGCAAACTTGTATTCCAAGTGATAAAGAAATATATAAGCAACCAAAAACCAGGATGTGTGATGGAAAATGTCACCCTTTAATCAGCAATCCTCACAGTCCTGTCTGTAATAGAAGTTCATACAAGTCCTGGGAGCGAATGGAACAACCTACGGCCAGTGCAGCCACTAGCGTTCACATGGGTTGTCCTTCTTGGGGGATACTTTTTCATAAGGGAAGCACGTAAGGAACCCATCAAAATTAGATCTCCACATCCTCCCTGAAAAACCAGGATGTTTCTGTGCTAGTCAGGGTCCTGGATAGCGTCCCGTTCCCAGGGCACAGGGAGAGGCAGGTGCTGTGGCGTTTGCTTGCGCTCAGGAGCCCAGAGCCAGAGATAAAATGCGCAGGAGCAGCCAGCGCAGCCGGCGCGAGAGCAGCTCCCAGTCCCTGCGTACCATGGGCTCCCTGTGCCCCGGAGCACGCGGCTCCGGGGGCGCCTGCCATTCCCGCTGGGACAGCGGCGACCACACACCCTATGCCCGGAGCTCGTTGCTACCCTTGGTCATTCGTGCGCCCCCAAGCCCCACTGCCAAACGCCGGGAATAAGCCCAGGAGTCAAGAGGAATGAGCAGGTCGCAAATGGTGACGGAACCGGGAATCCATAACGCAGTGAAGGACACTGAGCAGCAGGTTATCCCGAAGGGAGGCCTCACGCTAGCCCTGGATGTGCAGCCCTGTGGAAAACGCTGAGGAGGAAGCAGAGCGACCAGGGCTGCCTCCCTGCTCCCTCTAGCCCCAGCTGCAACCGCAAGTGCTCAGTTCCCCATGTATTACTGCCCAGGTCAGTACAGGATAGAGGTAAGATTGTTTGAGTGTCCTCACGGTGCATTTCTGCATCTTGTCAAGCTTGCATTTTTGGGGGCTTACATTTAGTCTTGATAGTAAGTTTCCTAGTTATTTTTCATACTACTAACTTTGAGATCATTAAATTATAGTTTTCTTGCAAAAGTTTATGCCTAAAATTGTTGATGCACATTTCAGTCAATTCTGCCTTCAGATATGTTTTCTTTCTTCCTTGGAAGCATTATAACAACCTGAAGGCTGAGATTTTAAAATCTTGTGTCTTGCGGTTTCTGTCTCCAAACAGGCCCCTTTCCCTCCCGGGTGAGCGTGCCCACGTGTGTTTGTGTCCAGCACAGAGCAGGGCAGGCAGAAAGCTCCTGCAAGACGGGAATCCTGCAGCTGGCATTAAAGACAAGTATCTGTGTGAACCTGCTTGGTTCTGGAAACATTTCACTGTCTAAAAATTGATGTATTTTACAGAGACCACAGCCAGTTGTGATACTCCACATATTGTGAGCAGGTGCAACGTGCTGCCTAAGGAGCTGCACAGTGCACAGGTTGCTGAGCAGCAGAGCAGCTTGAAGGCTGTGTTATCCCCATTGCACACGGGATGAGCAGCTCCTGCAACTGGCAATTCCTGTGGCACAGCCCAAGGCATGGGAGCCTCAGGAGCGAATTTCTGCGGGAGGGAGGTTGTTTGCAGCAGCAACAGCCACGGGAAGGTCTCCTTGCTGTCCTGGGCCTAAGTAAACTAGATCTGCTGGCGATGACTTTGCCTCGTGCCTTCAGGTGCATCTCAACTCCTTGCTGTTGTGGTGTGCGTGTTCCCATGGGAAATGCTCCAAATTATCTAAAGCCTGTTGATGTTCAGGGAGAGGCTCCTGTGGCTGCAGGATCTTGGGTCTGGACGCTGGTGCTGCCCAGCTGACCCATTCTCTCTGTGCTTCCAGTGGTGATCAAGGACAGGGCTTGGGCGCCATGGGCACGCGGAGGGTGCCGTGCTCAGACCTCAGAGGACAGGACGGGATGGAATGGAATGGGATGGGATGGGGCAGGACAGGACATCTGCATGCTGGGTTTTGTGGAAAGCTCCTGGGTTCTATTCTGTGCTCAACGAAGGAGCTTTTGAGGAGAGATCACTGATTCCTCCCTCTTCCTTAGGGCTGACTCTTTCTTCTTGCTTTCTTCTACCCATTTTCTCACTTAGACAGTCCCAGTCTTCCTCCCCCTGCCTGCTTCTTGTCCTACTCTCTTTGCCCAGTGCCTGTCTTCTCAGTCCTGTTCCTCTCTGAACTTCGGTGCTCGTGTCCTCACCGACTGGATTACAGTTCTGCATCTCCCCACCAGATCTGCCTCTCATCTCATGCCTCTGTCTTCACTCCCCACAACAGCTCCTTGCCTTGTTTTATTTTGCAGTGTTTGCTTCCCTGCCAGTGCTGCCTTCCCACTAGCTCTCCATCACGGTTCCAGCCTGCACTGACTCCCAGACCCAGTCACTCTGTCCCTTCTCCGAGATCACTGTGTAATTCGGTGTCATTCAAGGTGCTGCCCATTGCAGGCAGTGTCTTACACTTGGGTACTCCCCTTCTGGGTCTTCTCTAAGAACAGCTTTATCATTTAAAACTGAATAGCTTCTTTTCTCTGTATTGATTCACTTGTTTCCCGTGCACTCACCATGAGCAGCTGCCTTTTCAATTACCATTTTCTGGCACATTTCATTTTTTATGCCCCGAGTTTGTCCCAAAACAGCAACAGCGGCTCTTTTAGTGCTAGATGAAGCTGAACCCAAATGATTCCGTTTTGGAGACTGGCGTTTCTTCCCTGTGAGGTGGTTGTGGGCTCGGAAATGCTTAGCTAAGGTCTAAGAGCCATTTAACTGCAGCAGAAAGTATCCCGGGACCGAATTACAGCCGGGTCGTCCAAGTGCCTCAGTGTCACATTCCTATCAGACTCCAGCCGGCAAAGCACCTGGATATCTCCCGTCTCCCCAGGGAAAACCATTTTGTCTTTCCTTGAAATACCCTTCAGGAAGTTCTTTAACCTAACAAGCAAAACTGCTTAATCCTAGCAGTGCTGCTGCTTAGGTTTGAGAGAAAAGAATCCACCTTTTTAGAGCAGGCTAAGCTGAAGCCAGGCCAGCCCTAGCGAGTGAGGAATAGAGGATTATGCAAGGGCAAGTTCAAGTCTGAAAGAAAGAGGAGAGATTTAGGGTAATTTTGACACACAGATCTAAAGGAATGAAGGCAGGCAAGTGGGATGGAGATATTTTCAAACATAAGAAGATGAACTAAGGCAACAGGACGAGTAATCTGAGCAGAGGGCAGCAGCGTGTGGGCGATGGGGACTGAGCAGGCAGCTGGAGGCTGCCAGCCCTTGGTATCTCTAGCTGCAATTCTCCGCAACCCCTGCTAGGCCTGGCTATCCCACTGACATGAGAGGAGGTAGGCCGGGCTTTGCAAAGGCCTGCTGGTTGTCGGGGCAGGATCCAATATTAACAAGCAGAGCAGTGTCCAGCTGGTGATTTCCCAGTTAGTTTGCAAAGCCGATTAGGGAACTCAACAAACGCGGACCTTTGGCGGAGGGCGTTTTCCATGGACTGGATGTTTCTCCCTGTGAGGCAGATGAGCCTCCATGGCAGAGGAGTTTGTAGCCATACTTTGGCATCTTGAGGCTTGTCTTTGAACCAGGGATGATCTCAGTGGTGTGTGGGAGGCTGCCCTCTCCAGCAGCGCTCCATCCATGTGGCACTCGGGTTAGCAGCCCCAGGGTTGGGAGCCGGGAGACAGGATCCCTTCTCCAGCCCTCTGGCTCCACTTGCCCTCCCTACCCCTTTGGAGGCCTTGCCCGTGGGCAGCTGCAGTGTTTGGGGCTACTGCAGCGGATCCAGGCCTACAAGGGGGGTCTGTTTGGTCTGTGTCACTGTGGTGGGGCAGCACAGAGGCATCACGGAGTGCTGCAGGTGCCAGACCTGGTGGGGAGGGAGCACAATCGTGCCTTGTTCTCGGTCCATGAAGGCTGCCAAGAGGACTGCTCATCGTCACTAGCACGAGGACGTCGGGGCGTCTCGAGATACCTCATCTCGAGATACCTCATCTCTAGATACTCATCCCTTGGAGGGTTTAGCAGCCAAGCTGCTGCTCGTGCTGGTTGGAAGGAGCGTTTCACGTTGCTCTATCATGACTTCAACATCCCAGTGCTATGGCCTGAGCCAGGAGCTGTTGCTCGTAATTGCTGAGATAAAAGCAACAAGGACAAATACTCATTTGTAGTGGAGATTAATGGGATGGCACCTGCTCCTGACCTGAGCACCGCACAGGGCGGCCAGGATGATAGAACACAATTAAACGCTCCCTTGTATCCCAGAACAAGCCCATCTGCAAGACTAGACTATCAAGCAAACAGCCATTATACCTGCATGTTACATCCTAGTGCCAGCTGGCTGATATTCAGGATAATTCATGTTATCACCTTGCATTTATTTTATATGCTTCCAATTCATCTGCAGAGGCAATGGGACCGAGTCAGCGATTGCATCTAGTTTGGAAATGCCTCTTTCGGAGCTACCTCAGAAATACAAGAGCAACCTTTGGAGGGATGAAAATGTTTTGCAGTGGTAAAGGAGGCACCAACTATGTTCATTGGAAAGAATGGCTCCAGACAGAAAGACTCATCTAGGTCTTTGTGATGTTTTATAAATAAAGATGCCATGTGTAACTTTAGATATGGTGGAAGTTGTTCAAGTTTTACCTAAAACCAGAAAATGAGTGTCCTAGAATCCAGTGAGTAGAGCAATTTTCATAGTTCTAATGTGGGGAAAGAAGTCTGGGAAAAAAAGGGAAGAAATAAGAGGAAAACAAAAAGAAAGCAGCGTTGTCCTGAGCTTTCCAGGTAAATGTTTCCAGCCAGAGAGGCTCTCGGAGCCTCGTTGCCACCGGAGCGGCCGCCTGAGCGGCCCCGTTTGCCTTGGGAGTCGCCCTGGCAGGCGCCGTTCCCTGCGTGATCCCTCTGCCACCGCTGGGAACTGCTTGGGCCCCTGCATCTCCACTGCCCTCTTTGCACTTGGCCTCTGTACTTGGACAATCTGCTGGAAACCTGAACTAGCAATAACTGCGTGAGACAGAGAGTAGAGGAATCCTCAGTGTTCATGTGGCTAGTTATTATCTTGGTGTTCTTTTTATCCTTGGAATCCATACCTGTATCCAGAGTATATCGAGAATATATCGAGTATATCAGAGTATATCATATTGCTTCCTTGTCTGTGTCCTCTCTTCTTAACGTTTTTGGTGTAATTACATAGATCCTTTTAAACCACAGTGTCCCAGTGCACGCGGTAACTGAGTTCCTAGTTAGGCCAACCGGAGGCCAGAATTCCTGCTGAAATATATATGCCTGAGCCTTGTCATACAGGCTGCTAGCAGAAGTTATATTTTATTAAGCGCATGAAATAATAATAATAAAAAAGCTTTTCTTTATCCTAGCTCTGTGTTCCACACAAGCTGTAGCTAAAAATCTCCAGGGGAGAAGAAAATTAAAATTTGAATAATTGGTGGGAACTGTGTGTAACAGCTATTGTTGATATCATCAACTTTTACTGTCTGCTCAGGAAGTAAATGGTCTAGGTGCTGAGCTGTGAAAAAGTCCTGGAGAGAAAACTGCAACATGAAAATTCACCCTGGCCTTGCAGTTTTGCAGTGCCCCGAGCTCCGGCAGGCTGTTTGCTGCCAAAGGGAAGCAGCTGCTGCTCCCAGGTCCAACAGAAGTGCCACTGGTTCAGCTGTGGGCCAGGCTCTTCCCAGTGGGCACCAGTGACAGGACAAGGGGCAGTGGGTACAGGTTGAAACACAGGCAGCTCCATCTCCATGTGAGGAGGAGCTTCCTCACTGTGAGGGTGCCAGAGCCCTGGCACAGGCTGCCCAGGGAGGCTGTGGAGTCTCCTTCTCTGGAGGTCTCCAAAGCCACCTGGATGCCGCCCTGTGCCCCGTGCTCTGGGTGTCCCTGCTGGAGTAGGGGCTTGACTAAATGATCTCTAGAGGTGCCCTCCAACCTCAACTAGTCTGGGATTCTGTGATTCCGTGCCAATTTAACAGTGCATTTATCAGAATATCAGCGTCACTTGGAAACGGTAGCGTTGCAAGTCAGGAATGATGGTCTCACTCGTGTTCCTCATAGAAACTGAGGCCTGTCGGCGCCCTGGGCTTCCCAAAGGCTGCTTTGCCATTGGGCTGGGGAAGAGCGGGGTGCCGTGGGGCGCGTGGCTGGGCAATCCTGTGCACTCGCCACGCTGGCATTTGCTGGAGCTCAGCAGCAGTGGCTCCTCTGTCCCCGTTTGTCTCCCTCCTGTTGTCGCTATGGGATGCTCGTCATGGGCTCTGCGATCTGGCAGGAGTTGGGATTGGAGCCTTTGAGTCGCAGGAACTAAGCTCTACGTTTCACCCTGGCAAAGCAAAAGATCAGTCAGAACGAACCTGACTGGACCCATCTGCTGCAACCCCTTGTTACAGCTTCCCCCAGCCGTCCTTCTAACCGAGATTAATTCTCTTTTTCAGCTGAAACAAAAATCTGCTTCAAGTACTACCACGGCGTGAGCGGAGCGCTGCGCGCCACGACGCCCAGCGTCACGGTGAAGAACAACGCGGCCCCCGTAAGTCACTGCCGCCCTTTCGATTTCCATTGCTCTTCCCTGTGCCTTGCTTTCCTTGCCTGCTTTTTTTCACTTTCACGTTAAAATCCAGGATAAAGTTTGCTTGTAAATGCACTGTAGCACCCAGGAATGGATCGCCGGTTGAGTTAGTCATGGATTTGTAGGCCAAGAGGACTGGGCTTGAGCTCAGCTTTGCCACAGGTAACGCGAGCGCTTCTGGACAAGTCCCCAGCCGAGCTCTGTCCCCTTCTGTTAAACCCTCTTCTCTGGACTGGGGGTTGTGAGACACAGGGTGTTGTGCTGTATTTGGGTTCCTAGGACTGAAAACACCGTAAAAGTCTGGGAAAGGAAGTTTATTTTACTCTTTTAAGGTACATTTTTCAAAACTGAGAAGGGATCATTGTCATTGCCACCTTCGAGCCTCAGGATCAGATGGAACTGATTATTTCAGAAGCAGCAGTGGCAACGTGTGGGCATTTAGGCCGTGGTTCAGCAAAGTGCTGGAGATGGTTTTGATAGACTGAAGCCTCCCTGAAAGCAGTTTGGGTTTGCTAGAGCTTAATACATCAAGTGGCTCAAATGGCGCTGGAAAAGCTGTATAACCTGCCTGGTTTTTGAGAAGTTAATCCCCCTACGAGGGAAGTTTTTTAGAAGCCCAGTGAGAGACCTGCTGATGGAGAGAGTTTCCCTGGGCTGCCGGGGCCGATCCTGTCGGGAGCCAGTTTGTGCCAGCAAACTCCAGACACAGACCTGCCCTCGTGCTACTCACCATGAAAACTGAGCTCAGGAAAGGCCTGTCTGCACTCTGGGTGTATCTAGATTTTAGTAGGTAGCACTGAGGTTTGTATTTTAGAGTTCTCCTTGCCCTTTTGGAGAGTTGGAATTCAGCAGCAGCTACAAATGGAGGGCTGGATAGGAGCTGGCGCTGCGTCCTTGGGGAATGCAGGATGCTCCTGTCTCCGTGGTGCCCATTTATCCCATGCTCTGAGTGAGGCCACTCACCTGTTGGGGGCTGCACAAAATCCCTCTCAGCTGTCTTCACAAGCCTGATGTGACCTGGAATATTTTATGGCCAAGCTGAAGTTTGTGGGATACTGAACAGTGCTATGAGCTGTCCTGGGAATTACCATTGGTTTCCTGGTTAGCATCCATTGAGAGGGACCGTCTACGTCCTTGGTTTGAGTCCCAGTCTTACATGCAAGATAAAGCAGGCAACCAAAACAGTTAATACCAATAGACTGAAAGATTAGAGTGGTTCTTTTTTAGGATTCATACCTAACGTCTCAGACTGGAATTTGAACAGATCATTTATAAAGTTGACAAATCTAGTGTGGAAGGACAATTGTTTCCGTATTGAATGCCAGCAGAGTGTTTAAATAAGCACAAAAATGTCTGAAATCCTGCACCTTTGGCTTAGATAGGTAATCTAACCTAATCCAAGCTCTTGTTTCTACATATACGGGGGAAAAATGCCCTTCAGCAGCCATTCATTTTTAGCAGAATGGAAGAATTTACCTTTAAAAGAAAAGTCCATGTTTTTCCTTGAAGTTGTCGCCATCCTTGAGATTGGGTGAGCAAAAGAAAATCCTGCGGTGACCTTCAACTGCATACACTGTACTGAAAAACAAATGCCATGAGAAGTAGTGGCAGGCAATAGTTCTCCATGTGAGGGTCGAAACAGTGTCCCTGGCAATAGCATTCCTTTCCTGGCCGGATAACAGAGACACCTGCACCTGTTTTCTGTTGCCTTTCTGTGTCCCAGAGCAGCATGTGTGCTGTGCAGCACTGCAGATACCTCGTCAGGTGGCTGTTGTCATCTGGCCATAGAGGGCTGCATGATGGCACAAATGCTGAGCCGTGAAGACAACGAAAGCCCAGGAACAGCAACAAGTTGGTGCAGTTTGAGCCTACAGGAGCCTGCCATGTGAATGCACGAGAAGGAATGCTGCCCATTGGAAAGCTCCTGTGTGAACAGAGACGAACAGGAGGCCACTTCTTGTGTGTGTCGCGCTTTCAGCCAGTCCCAGCAGAAGCCATTGGATGTTTGCATCCATCTGGCTCTCAGCAGCTCCTGTGAAGCCTTTATTGCCAGGATAGCTGGATGCTTCCCATTCTGCCCTGCTGGGAACTGGTGTGATTCCCAGGGAAAAGGTGGGAGGTAGAAGAGGAGGGGTCTGCGCAGCCGTGCAGGGCGCAGGCACCAGCCCTGGAGCTGCACAGCCCAGGGGCCCTTGCTGTTTGCAGGCCGTGTCCCTGATTTCGTGGTAGGGATTCAGTGGGAAGCTCTGGTGGAGAGAGGAAATTGGGGACCCTTAGGGTGTGGGGTTTTTCTTTTTTAACTTTTTTTGTGTTTCTTTTAAAGCCTCAGTTTTCGTAGAGAAGGGAAAAGTCACAACCCAGCCCGTCTGCTTTAAAGGAGACTTCCAACACTGGAGAAGGGAAAAAGTGCTTTCAGAAGAGCCCCTGGTTCAAGGATTCCACACCCATGTATTTTGAGTGGAAGGAGAGAGGGAGAAAATGTAAAATAAATCCCCAAGTAGCCTGCTAAAGAAGGCAAGCAGCTGCTTTATTTTCCCCTTTCCTTCCTTTCAAGGGGGGCCTGGGAGAGTCCAGCTCCATGCAGAGTTTGTTGGAGCTCCTCGGGGCTCCTCATCCCAGCAGGAGCTGCCATGAGGAGCCTCCAGTGGCAAACTCGGCACAGCCAATTCCTCTTTGTTACCCCATTATCTACTCAGAATGTTGCAGCCGTTAATTCACCTTCCTGTCAGATGAGCATTTGTTTATTTATCTTGCAATTGCTGCAGTTATTCCTAGCAGGAGGAAAGCTCAGCCTTCCTGGTGTGGCCGGGTGTGTGAAGCTGGTTTAATCCAAATGTGCCTCTTTGGCAGCGAGACCAAGCAGGTACAAGAGCAGCATACAGCATGAGGAAAAATCCTTCTCCCCAAAGAGCTCAGAGCCTAAAAAGATTAATTGGCTGCATCACAATTAAAAGGCAGTAAGTGGAGGATCGATGTTTTTGCCTTAGGACAAGTGTCTGCTAAACTGGGTGCATTCGCCAGCCCTGCATTAGCTGCAAGCAGCAGTGGGTGAGCTGCCCTCTGCAGCTGCCCTGGCACCGTTGGCCTCACAGCTCACTACGGCACCCGCAAATCCACGCAAAAAAGGGAAGGAAGGGAAGGGAAGGGAAGGAAAAAGGAAAGCTTTGTGGATGGGAGCTGGTTCCTGGAAGAGCCCTTTCCTATACCATGTTTATGTGGGAATGCGGCCCCGGTGGGTTTCCCACCGCAGCCTGCTAAGCCCCTGCCATTGGAAGGGGCCTGATCATTCCCGGGGCTTCCTGCTGTAAATATCCGCCCCGGCTGCTGCCATATCCCAGTGCAGGCTGCCAAGGAGGCCGCACGAGGAGGCTCATTTCCCGCCTCAGTTCCATGCCGGCGCTGCGAGCCGGGATGCTCCGAGCAGGCTTGCATGGACAAGCCGGCCTTTCCCATCCTTTCCAACGGCCGCGTGTGGATTCCCTGCTGCGCCGTGGCCGGCGCTTCCTGCCTTGTTTGGTGACAGGTGACTTTGCAGATCCTGTGTTTGAAAAGCCTCCCTGTCAGAGCCTCGCTGCGTCGGGGACACATCTGACAGCCTGGTTTTGAGAGCGAGAGAATAACGCTTGGGAAGCAGAGGATTAAGAGGGAGCGGAAACCTCTGGTGGTTTCTGCACATCTCAGCAGTTAGGGTAAAAAAGGCTGTGTGGAAAACACAGCATCAAGGTGTTGCCATTAATCACAGCGAGGAGACAAGCCGGGTACATGCAGAGCACGGGGAAGTGCTGTGCCCTGCAAGCATCAGCATCGCTGGGAAGGCAGCACCGCTTCCCTGGAGGCCGGGATGTCTCCGTGGGTGACCAGGCACACGGCGGAGCGGCCACCGGATCCGCCGCACACACCTGGAGCGGAGAAGCACCGGAGCCCTCCCGTCCTGGTGTCAGAATGGCACCTGGGAGCAGCCTGCCGCCCTCTGTGCCCTCCCAATCCCATGGGCTGCAGACGAGAGGGAGTCACGGGGCAGTGAGAAAGTCGAGGCAGAACGAGCTGGGGAGGTCACCGAAACTGGGGACATCTGCTCAGCTGGAAGGACGAGACAGGGCGACTAGAGCAGCCAAGCACAGAACGCTCTTTGCCAGGACACCAGTGTGCAGGAGTCTCCAACAACGTCTGGGCTGAGAAACAACTGCACCAGTCGCTGACTTGTACTCGGTAGCCATTCGGGGTGAAAAATTCTGGGAAAAAAGCACTGAATCCAAACAGTGTGGTGGATGGAGGGTGATACATCCGTTCAGCCATCAGTTCAAGGCTGAAAGAGCTGGGCCTGTTCAGCCTGGAGAAGAGAAGGCTGAGGGGGGACCTGATCAGTGTCTATAAACACCTCAAGGGAGGCAGTGAGGAGGAGGGGGCAGCCTCTTTCCAGTGGTGGCCACCAAAAGTACTAGAGGAAATGGCTACAAACTGAAGCACCAAAAGTTCCACAGGAACTTAAGGAAACACTTCTTGACTGTGAGGGTGACAGAGCCCCGGAACAGGCTGCCCAGAGAGGTTGTGGATTCTCCTTCTCTGGAGATCTTCCAAACCCACCTGGACACAGCCCTGTGCCCCGTGCTCTGGGTGACCCTGTGTGTGCAGGGGTTGGACTAGATGATCTCTGGAGGTCCCTTCCAGCCTTAAGGATTCCGTGATTCTGTGGTCTCCGCCTGTCATTCTGGTCTGTTGGAAATAGCTGTCCATTTGAGAGGTGTTTTTCCGGCAGGATTTTTCTCTCACAGCAGCTGTGGTGCTGCCTGCATCCCACCGACCGGATGTGCTCATGGTTTGCAGCTACTGAAGTGCAACACCGTGAAGCGGTGTTACATGAGAATACACACCTTGGAATTAAATATATATACATACATATATATATATATATAAAACTGTAGAGTTTCTTCAGCATTTAACAGAAGGGCCGTATTCCACTGGTTTCCTGTAGACATTCAAGGAGCAATCTGGCCTCTTGCGTCTGAAGGAGCTGATGTTGTGTGGGGCTGGGAAGAGGCAGTTCCTCACCATGAGCTCCTCAGAGGTGACGTGGGGGAGTGTTGCCTCTTGGCTGGGAGCTGGCAGGAGCCTTTCTCTGTGCATAGGGAATATATTGGTGTTTTTACATTATGGAGTTCTCTGTGCACTTACTTTGGGCTTGTTTTGAGATGTTCTAAGAAGTGCAGTTAAGAGTGGAGAGGATTTTCACTTGCTGTTTCCAGCAGCCCCAGTGCAGCCTTGGGCTGCAGGGCACCGTGCTCTGCCGGCTGCCACGAGAGCCCCAGTTCATCAGCATTGTCAGAGCCTGAATTTGCCCCCACTGGCTGCAAAATGCAGGACAATTATTTGTACTGTGAGGGCAGCATTCAGCACGTTTGCTGCAGCTGAGAAGTGTCAGGAACCCCTTTTTCCACTGTTGTTTTGCCTCATTTTGAAGCCATGGCCAGTGCTTTACCTCCCCATTTGGCAACATTCAGTTATGTTCAAGCACCCTCACGCACAGGAGCAGCCCCCTAAGAGTTGCACAGTTGAGCCCTTCATTCAGTCTAATTACATTTCTTTGGTTATGCCTTTCCACATCCTAATTAGCACCGATGTGCAGAATCGGAAGGTTAATGGCATGTCCAAATTACTTCCTACAGCCACCTCGGTATCACAGGCCTGTTTTAGCCTCCAGATACATCAAGGACGTTGTGTTCACACCTCTGCTGCTGCTCTCGTGTGAGGAGCCTCCCGTTTCTGTGAATTAGCGGAAGCAGAAAGCGGAGCCCGTGTCGAATGGGGCTGCGGTGCCGCGCAGCTCCAGCCGCTGCATTACAAACCACAACCTCTCGCTCCCTCTGCTCACGTTTTAAACTGGGGCACTTGGCAAGAGATTTTCTTTAAAGATTAAAAATACTCATTTGCAGTGCAGACCCCTCTGGACTATACTAGCTTTGGTAATGCTGCCTTTTACCGTCCTGATTCAGTAAAGCTGGGGGCACATGTTGAAATCTCATCACTTTACTGGAAATTTTTAGGGATTTTCTTCCAAACTGGAAGATGTTTTTTTCCAAAACAGAGGAGAATGAGCAAGGAGAGTCACTTCAAAATCCTGTTTTCATCCTGCAAATTAAAATATGCTGATAACTAAACTGAGTGATGGCCCTGCTGTGTGTGGCTTGTGGCACTGATTTCCTCCCTTGACCTTGGCTCTCCATCTCCGCGTGGTCCCAGCTCCCGTGGAGCTTGGGTCGCTCCCCGGAGCAGAGGTGCTGCTCACGCCTTGGCATCTAGCGAGCCCAGATGCAAGGGATACTCTCCATGAGTGATTCCCTTCTTGTCTATCCTTCCCAGGTGTTGATGTGTTTAAAAGTCACTTCTTCATGTTGTAGTTTTCGTCATTTCTTCCTCAGTCTGGATGAAAGGGAGAGCTGGAGCCTACCTGCGATGAAGGGATGGGTTTTCAGGCACAGATGTTGCAGATCATGGGGTTCAAGGCTGGTCTGAGAATGCTTTAAATGTGAGAAACAGGCCCAGAAGGCCATCGAGTGATTTTTCCGCTCTAAACCACCTGCATATTTCACGTGCATTTTCTCAGATCGCTGGAGAGAGGGAAGAGAGAGGCCGACGCAGGGGAGCCGGTGTCCCTGGGGACACGGAGCTGCTGCCCGTGCAGCTTCGACCCGGAGCGCCAGCTCCGCACGTGTTGCTGCATCATCGAAAACCAGCGCCGCGTTGCACCCCGCAGTGATGCCCTGGGGAGTGGAAAAGCCGACCCCGTGTATGGGATGCATCCCTGCACGCGGAGGGCAGTGCAGCTGCATGCAGGCCGGGCAGCTGGGACACGTGGGGCCTCCTTGCCCAGCGCACAGCGAGGCGTCCCAAAAGTGGTACTGACACCCCTGGTGCTTTGTGCTTGCTTATGCACCTGGTAACTTCATAATCCCCATAGTTCGTGTTGCACATCGTGCCCGTGCTGTGGGGGTAGCTGCCATGGATTTAAATCCTGAAGAGAGTGCACAGGAAAGAGCTGGCTACTAAACAGGGGAGTTCTTAAGGGTTTGATTCATCAAACTTGCAGTGCTGCAGCTACCTTAGCAGGGACAGAGCAAAAGACAGGGATAAGGCCACCGTCTGTCAGTCTCCTGCTGCAATGTTGCCAGCTCCTTGCCCTCTCATGGACCCCAAGCAGGCAGAACTAGCCGTGGAAATGCAGCACTATCCCTATGGATCATTGGCCACTATCCTCCTTCATCCTGAGGATGAACCCGAGCAGTTTGGGCCTTCTGCCTGCTCCCCTCATCTCCCCATGCGCTTGGAAAGGGAGATTCAGGAAACACTTGAGCCTGATTGTGGTGAGAAGCTGGAGGAGATGCACAGATAGAGCCGTCCTGGGCATCTGATCCTGTAGGAACTTTTAAATGGAGGTTTATCAGGGTTTAATTAGCAGACTTGCAGTGCAGCACGGAGTTGAAATGAACAAATAAAAAGCATGACAGATGGGGAACTGGAGTGACTCTATTTTAGCAACACCAAGAAGATCATTACACAAGCCATTTATTTGTTAATGGGTTCAATACGTGTCTGGTATTTCCCAGCCACTTACTTCCCAAATGCCTCTTGTTATGGTCACATAATAGCCATGCTAATAGTCTGCACATCATATTACTGCCTTCTGCAGCTCCGTAAATTATGGCAGGCTCAGTGACTGTTCAGCACGCTGTGCTAGGGCAGTAATTTCTGCTCTGGTATGTAGTGCTAGCAGTGCTCTCATTGCAGGCCTTGAGCTCATGACATGAGGGTGGCTCTTCCTGCCTTATAGCAGCCTGGGAGGTCACGTCCTGCCCTTTCACATGTTCAAGTACTCCCTGCTGCTTCCAATAACATCTGTGAAAAACAGGACAGTTCCTGGAACTTTTTTATTATTATTTCAAGCTTTGCTGAGGGAGGAAGGAGGCTCCAGAGCTACGGAGTGCGCTTTGGAGATGAAGATTATGGGCTTCTGAATGAAGCATCTCCTGCTTCCTGCCTCCTAGGGTTCCTTAGGGAGATGAGGCACAGGTCTTGTCCAATGGATTGTGTGCGAGGCACAAACCGAATTACGAGGGGTAATCTAGGTTACATGAGGCACCTTTCCAGTATGTATCAGTCCATCAGTGGCAAGAAGATTTGATTTGATGTTCCTTTATAAAACATCATTTCTGCCCTTTCTTCCTGTCTTTATCAATTTGATTAGTAATTCCCAATTTTGTAAGCCTGCTAGCAGTTTTCAAAGCACATTGCATTCTAGCTGTTCTTGATGTGTATTTGACTAGCATTTAGAGACAGTGCATTTATGTATGGCTTGTTCTAGATTACTTTTTTTTTAATTTCCAGTGGGAAAAAAAGGCACATGAGCATGGCCAGGCTGAATTCTCTGTGAGATCTTTGAGGTACGTGCTAAGAATCAGTGGTTTGTGAAGCACCTTCTAAAATGAAGAATGCTGCCACAGCCTTTAACTTGTGAATAATTGCTATCTATCAGCTGATGAGATAAAGGAGAGGACACACGAGCAAATATTAGCTCTTGTGAGGAGCAGAGGTTCTGCTTGACACGTCCATCCAGGACAACGCACGCACTGAACCCTGTGGTCAGCAGATTAGAGGAGAGAAGAAATGACTCACGTTAGGCAAAGAAGGCAAATATTAGCTGAGTGGCAACTGTTTGTGTGCATAAGCCTTGCAAAGGAGCTATATACATTATAAAAGGTGTAGAAGGAAAGGCATGAACTTAGATAGCGCTTACTCAAAGCCATGAATAAAACCCACATGATTCTCTAAAGGCTTACAAAGAACAAGGCAAAATAAGCAGATGGAGCTGGGGCAGAGAAAGGAGCTATTGTCATATAAAACCTCTGTGACAATATGAAAATAAAGCATCACTAACACTTGGGAAATATATCAGAATTATGAAGTTATGGGTTTATTTTTAAAAAATCTGTGATGTTTATGAGAGATCGGTTGTTTCTCAAACAATGTTAGGATGCCAGAGGCTCATCTCATCTCCTGATAATGATGACTGGTGTTTTCCAATATTCTGCCTAGTGAAAAAGGAAGGGAAGAGGAGGCTTAAGCTGCAGCGAAGATGTTTACAAAGATGTTGTTAAGGTTTTTAAGTCTATTGGTTATAGATCATGCCAATCTGAAAGCTAGATTCATTGGAGATAATAGAGATATTCTTGCTGATTTTGTACGGCTTTATCTCCAAGTCTAGATGAACTTTTCAGAAATTTAAGCTAGATATAATTTGCTTGTGATTTACATTGTGCATCTTTGCCCAACTACTTTTAATTAATATTATTTTGCTGTAAGCATGACACTTTGTTATTTAGATTACAATGCAAATCATCTAGAAGACAGGCGAAATTTGAAACATTTTACAGAAAGGAGATTTGAATCTGTCTCTTGGGCCTCTTGTTGTGCAGCCTTAGCTGCCCTCTGCTCTATCCTGCCATCGTAACTGTAGCTTGCAGCTTTATAGATGTGAGGGAAATGACTAGGGCACAGAGATAGGAGATGAACTGAATATATCACTGGTGATTTTGCTGTGAAAATAATAAAAAAAAAACAAAGAAACAGAATCAATGTACAGAGAAATTCTTAGCCAGAAGTGTTGTGAGGTCTCTAGACTCCGGCAGCTGAAGCAGGTGGAAGCTGTAATGGAATCGGGTGCTTCCGAGCTGGAGTGGACGTCATTCCAGCGGCCAGCTGGAGAGCTGCTGTGGTGGAAGGAAAGTGGCCAGGTGGGTACAAGCCCCCATCTCGTGTCCAGACGTTGCTTGCAGCAGGAATACAAGTCAAGGGCTGAACTTGGGCAGCGGTTGGAGCTCCCTGCCTGGCCTCTTAGTCCTGCCTTTCAGCAGCTGGCACCTCCTAACAGGGTTGTTTTCAAGCATGGACAGACAGGCATTTAGAGGGAAAGACAGACATCATTGGAGTGGACTAAGCTAGGTCTGCATCCTGCACTGAACCTCTGTGGGTAGACATAGCTCTATGGTGAAATTTTATCTGTGCTGGAGCTGACAGATACCATTGACCTTGGTCCTGCAGGGCCATGGAATGAGTGGTGGGGCAACTAAATGGGAGACAGGAAACAGGATGGGAAGAGACATGGGATGGGAAGAGAAATGGGAGACAGATGAAAACAGAATGGGAAAGGAGAGGGGCAGCAGGTGTCTGCAGAGAGCAGAGAGGACTGCAAGGTGAACTGGGCATGCATGCACACATATATAACCCATGGATGTGAAATACTGAAGTGTTGGGGCGTAATTGGTAAGTTCTTTGAATGAAAATGCTGTGAGAACATGGAAAAGGAGCAGATGTTGACAGAAAGGTAAAAGATTGTTAAACAGCCACATCAGTGCCAACAGGTATCTGTCCTCTTGGTGTCATGTGGGTGTTTGTGTATATATGTCTATGTGCACATGCACAAGCCCTGTCATAGTTATGACATCCTTTCCACCTAGTTCTTTCCTTGACCTCTCCTAGTTCTACTCTTAGTTTTCAGAAATGTATTTCCTATTTTTTTATGCCAGTCCTGGGTTCATGTTTTGTTTGAAACTTGAATATCTTGTTTTGCCCTTAGTAAAACAGTGGTTTGCTTGTTGTTCTCACAAAACTCAGATGATACAAAAAAAAAAAGTGTGATATTACCTGGAGAAAGGTGATGATCAGCGACAGCTTAAAATAAAAAGCGGGATTACAATTTATATTCATGAAGAAGCAGAGTGAAAGCTTCACGGTTGTCTTTTAGGTTTGCATTTCCTGATTTCTAAGAGCTTGGCAAGATAATCATGATCCCTTAACAAATTTTTGATGATGAAATACCATTATATAATATCACTTCATACTTTTATAAATCATCTTGACTGTAATTACTACATGCATGAGAGATTAAGAGCAAAAGAAGCTCAGTTGGGGAAATGGATGTAGGTCAGTATGTTATACCTCAGCATACGTGCGTAGGATTTATTTTTAATAGAGTTCTGAATTCTTTGTTCATTTTTAATTCTGGAATCTCTTGAGAAACATTTTTCCACTTGTATTGACCATCTGTCTGTTTTTCCCAGCTAGCTAGCTGAGATCCAGGCAGGGACATTCCCATGTATGCTGAAATCACACCGTCCTCCCTGCTTCAAACACCCAGTTTAAAGCAGGCTTAGGTTTTTGTGACTGTAAAATCTGATTAAAAGTTTCTAAGTTATTTTGGCACAGCTCCCTTTTAGACCAGTGGATCTGATTCCTATTTCCATCGAGTTCTTTTCTACCCTCTGGCAATACTGTAGGATTTCATGGGGGATGTAAGAATAAACCACACGAATTAGATGGCATGTTGATGGTCTTGGCAAAGGGTCACCAGTGTTACTCATATTGGCCACCCAACCCTGGGCACATGCAACACCGGAGGTGAGTTCCCAACATTTTTAACAGACTATATTATTTCACGTATCAGCACGTTGATAAGCTGAGCTGTTGTCTGGCCGGCCAGAAGGGTAACTGTGGCGGTGAATCCTGAGGTAAAATATTTGCAGGCTGCCAATGTCGGTGGCCGTGGGGCAGCCTGAGCCATTGGGGCACCGTGGAGCTACCACTAAAGAGGGTGGAGGTGCCCGTAGGAGTCAGGACACCTTGGTTTAGTAGCACCCGCGTGTTCCCTCCTCCTTCCCAGCAGGATCTAGACCATCCTGGCCGTGTAGAAGTGTGAAAGCTGCTGGCCATGGGTAGGCCGAGACTCCTCTTGGGCTGCAGTGTGAGCATGGCCAGGCCTGAGGCTGCTCCTGACGCTGCCCTCCTACGCACGGGCCCTGGGAGGGCTTCCACGAGGCCTGGGGTTTCTGCCTTTGCCCACCAGGCGTGTTGTGGAGGGCGAGGAAGGAGGGGAAGGTACAGGGAGGAACAGGTAGGGTGGCCCCAGGGCTGCGTCGAGGTGCTGCCGTAGCAGGGGATCAAACGTTAGTGCCGGGAAGCGAGGGACAAAGCCCTGCCGCTTCCAGAAGGATCCCAGTTGACCTCCGCGTTCAGCAGCCCTTCCTCGAGTCTCACTGGCTGATCTTTAGCAGCCCGGCCTCCAAAAGGGGAGGGGAAAAGCCATATTTCTTGTTAGCCCCTTTCCAGGGGGTGGCCCAAGAGGATCAGACCTGCTCTATGTAGCCCAGTGTTGTGGACACTGACCCCGAGAGTTTTGCCGTCAGGGAAGGGCACAGCGGAGTGAACCTGGCCTCGTCTCAGGCCGCTCGTGGGCACCGCAGCCCTGGCCCCTGCAATGCCAGCAGCTCTGCGCTCCCCTGCTTCCCCCTTCTCCCTTCCCTCCATACAGCAGAGGGCGGGACTGTTCCTGGTGCCGGTGGAGAGGTCTTTTCCACAGCAGGTACCTGCCTGCAAGGGAACGTGGTTGGCAAAGGGAGGCATTTGGGAAGGGAGGGGCTGTAGTGAGTGTGGGAGAGGGAGCCACTTGTGGTCTCCATGCGTATTATTCCTCGGCACTGGGATGAGGGTGATGTGGGTGGCTTGGTTTGTGTGGGGTGGCACCCTCTGAGATGCCGTGCCCCATCCCACCAGAACAGTTTCACAGGGTTAGCTGAAAAGTTTGAAACCAGTTTTGCACAGATTTACATTGCAACAGAAGACACCTCTGTTGCTCATAGGACATGATTTATTTATTAGCATATACAAGAATTAAACCATTATGTGTGCTGTAGCTAATGATTTCTGTGTAGTGACAGCACTCCTGCATTTAGCTGACGTTCCTTTCCCCCTCCTGTCATATCCAATGACTTAACCTGCAGAAGTATTTTGCATCCAGTATTCGTCAGGTGAAATCCTTCCTGAGGCTTTCCATGATACCTAAATTACTGTAATGAACTCAGCTCTTATTGGAAATTGGATTTCTCAGGGTTTCTCCCCAAAGTCTGTAGCATATCTCAGGGCTGCAATAGTATCCGGCCGTGGTCATTGTCAGGATGAGTTTGGTGTCTGGTGTTTCCTCCAACTGGTCTGCGCTGTTATGTATGAGGAGCGGTTGACAGAGTTGGGCTTGTTCAGTCTTCAGAGAAGTCTTAGCTGGGAGGTGACTTATGGCTTTAGTGGGAAAATGTAAAGAAGGAGTCAAGACTTCTCGTAATTCATGGTGAAATGAAAGAGGCCACAGACACAAGTTATAACAAGGAAACTGTGGTCAGATATTAGGATTTTGTTGGGTTGGTAGGTTGTGTTTTGCCATAAAGGTAGTCAAATACTAAAATATGTTGCCCAGAGAGGTTGGGGGATCCTTGGAAATACTCAAAATGTGGCCACATAGAGCCCTGAGTATCCTGATCCAAAGCTGGTCCTACTTTGACTGAGGAGTTAGACCAGACAACATCCAGAGATCCCTTCCAACACAGGTTATTCTATGACAGTGTGATTATGACAGGATAAGAGTAAGATAGCTCCGTGTTGACGGGAGCAACGGGTATGATGCATAAGACGTGCCAAAAGACACACAGGAGAAACACTGAGTTTGAATGAAACTGCAGGAACTAGGAAACAATAGATACCTTAAACGAAAGAATTTTTTTCCTTCTTTTACCTCCTGTATGCCATCACAGCTGGAAAAAATGTTCTGTGGAGCATGGATGTTTTATTAGCAATTTGGCAAGACTGAGGGGCATTTGCAGCAGCAGGCATATTTCTCTATTTATTAAGTCAGGTGATAAGTCTCTGCAGCCACCTCATTTCTGCCTGTAGTAGGACCCAAGGTTGAAAGTAAAGAGTCTGTAACTCACCCCTGGGATAAAAAATAACATCCTTCATAGTGAATTGATATTTGGGGCACTCATTTAGAGGAATGGGCCCCGCTCACTGACTTGCTGCTGCTTTTATGGCGCGAGGGGTCACTGGCTGCATTGCCCGGGCCAGGCTCTGTGTCAGCGAGATGGATGCGCCGAGCCGGTCCTCAGAAACAGCTTCCCGGGAATACGGTCGGCTCTCCAGTCATGGGCATTACTCACGGGCATCCTTGTCCCTCCCAGCCACATCAGAGGACCAAGGAGTCTCTGGAACTCCCATAAGGGAGTTCCTACCTGGAAGCCCAACGTGCTGCTCTCCGAGGCAGTTTCTGAAGACATTGTGAGTATGTCACGGCATCAAGGATTTCCACAATATATGCCCTATATTTGATCTCTCTCCTCACTTTGCAGTTTAGAGAAAAAAAAAGATACTAGAGGCAATTTTAAAATTCTTAATAGAAGCAAAATGTTTCCTTGAAAAGGTTGAGTTTATCATCCGCTGAGGCAAATTTTGTGCGGAACTGTAGGATGTGAACAGTGCCCACCGGCCTGTCCTGCCTGTCAGGCTGCAGCTCCCAGTTGCTTCAGTGCAGGAAGGCGCTTGGGTCTGCTCTTCTTGGCAGGAAAATATTTGCAAGCAGTTTTTGCTGTCAGAGTGCTTAGGCACATTAGTGCTCTGCCTACGGAGCTGTCAAATTTCCAGCCCTGATCTCGTCCAGCATTAAGGCAGTTTGGTGCAAATCGGATCTAACATAGATTTCCTTAGAGCCTTTTTTTTTCCAGGATAATGGTGTCTCTGGAGAGCAGAGAGTTGTTTAGTAACTGCAAAGAGCCGTTTTTCCCTCCTAACCGGAGCAGGGGAAGCGGAAAGCAAGAGCTTTTTGTGTAAGCAGGAATTTGGTTTGCACACCGGGGCTATAAACAACTCTTGTCTTTTGGACTGCTTGAACTTGCTCAGAGACTTGCGAATGCTCCAAGGCCCGTGAACATCCAGTAGTGCAGCCAAGGTGAGTGTCTGGTGAGATGCACTGCAGAAAGCAGGTCTCCCAGAAGTGTGCTGCACATCCAGGAAAAATTACTGGGAATTAGATGTAAATCAGCAGTCAGCTCAGGAAGATCAACCCGTGCCCTATTAGCATGCACGTGTGGTTGTGGTTGTAATCAAGTACCCGAGACCAAGAATTTCCCCTTAGGAAGGGAAGGGAGATGGATGTCTATAATCAAAGCCTTTCCTCTACTGCTAAAGGGTAGCTGTCATCTATTAGGCAGACCTGTGGAAACAGTGAAAATGAATCTAATAAAACCTGGGAAGCAAAAAACATGCGACTCAGCGGCAGGCGCTGATTTGTTGCCTTCATTTTGTTTTAATTGGAAGCGGTTGTTGCCGATGCCCCTGCCGAGGCAGCGTCCCTCCCGCCTGGGCTCCGGCTGCAGGAGGCACCGGCAGATCCGCGCGGAGCCCCGGCCGGTGGGCGCCCGCTCCCGCTGAGCCCATGGAGAGCCCAGCACCGTGCTGGCAACGG
The DNA here is from genome assembly GCA_032353885.1 of Nothura maculosa. Taxonomy (NCBI): domain Eukaryota; kingdom Metazoa; phylum Chordata; class Aves; order Tinamiformes; family Tinamidae; genus Nothura; species Nothura maculosa. The sequence continues at coordinate 607,419 of JAUBOD010001026.1, forward strand.
GAAGCAGCAGCTTCGGGCTGGGATCGAGCCCGGGCTCGCTGTCTTGGATCACCGGAAAGCATTCATGGCATCTTCAGTGACAAGGATAGAGCCCAACTGGCCGCCACACGCGAGGAGAGCGGCCGCGATCCTGGGGATCCAGACTGGCTACGGAGCAGCCAGCGGGGCCTTGGATTCTGCTCAGAGGGAAACCGGCTGCTGTTTGCAATCACCCCATAGAAAAAGAGCAGAGCCAGTGCCCTGGCTTAACAAACTAAGGGGATAAGTGGAATATGTCGTGTTCCAGAGTGAGATTCATTCTGTTTGCAGGGTGAGGGTTGTAGCTGAAGCACTGCCACTTACTGGAGCTGCATTTTCCAAGTGGAGCCTGGGATTAGAGCTGTAATTCTGTCAATGACCGAGCCAGGCAGCTCAGCTCCCGGCTTACTCTTTCCATGAATATCTTCCTTGCATCCCGGGGCACTGTGCCATCCAAAATGCAGAGGAAGTCGAGTGATGGGGAGGAAAGAAGCACTTTCTAAGTCCATATTTATTGAACCAGCATTTTTTTTACCCTAAAACTATTCCTTTTTTAACGCCAGCACTTCTGTTGCTGTCCACTCTCTTCTGCTTGCTCAAAGGTTTGCCTTAATGTGAAGAATTCAGTGATACGAAGGGGCCAACAAGAAAAGGCACCAAATCAGGTTAGGGGAGAAAAATAAATCTTGCAGAGCTCTTCCTGGTACTTGTGTCCTGCGTGTGGCTCTGATGGACAGCGCAGGGGCTGGCAGCTGGTGTAAAAGGGCATGGGGAAGGCGCAGAGCAGAGCCCGGCGTCACTGCGAAGAGCCTGGTGAGCTGGGGAGGCCGGGACGAGCCCTGGAGGCTCGGGATGGAAAGAGCCACAGCAAGGGACACGGGCAGGGAATGATGCGCCGGCCTCCGCCTTCGCGCCCAGCTCCGGTGGTCAGGCCATTAACCCGCTCACTTTATTTCAAATCCATAGACAAATGAATCCTTTCAATAAGAACTGGGAACGGGAGCCCGAGCCAAGCGCGGCGTGGGCAGTTCCTGGGGAGCCTTTCCTGCCGGCTTTGGCTTTAGCCCGGGCACATCTGGCACTGTGGCACTTTTCCTGTGCTGCTGCACCACGGGGCACAGGGCACAGGCCGCTTTGCACTGATCTGAACCCAAACAGGCCACAGGCTTCCCTTTCTGCAAAGATCAGTTTTATCTCATCTCCTGATTTTCAACCTTAAACCTGACATAAATTAAAATATATTTTGCTCCTTTACTTTTGTATTCTTAACCTTTTTTCACTGTAGACTTCCAACTTGCATACAAATTGTATAGTACTGCTTGGAAGTGCAAGTCCCTTATACTTTGGTATGTTCTTACAACTGCTTTTAGTTAAAAGACTTAATTAAATAATTATCTTTTTAATAGGTAGTGTGGTCTAGCCTTGTGCTGTGCCAATCTACAGTATCTGGGTATTTCATCTATGTGAAATATTACTACAGTTACAATCTGTGCTGTCAATGTAAATTATTCTAGGTTTAATTAACATTGGAAATGTGTAGGCTTTAGATGTAGCTCACTTCCAGAATGTTTGCTGTAGGCAGAGGCATGGTGTGCAAACAGCTAGCGCCTCGTGTCACTGCTGGGTAGCATGTTCTAACTGCAAGGACTGGGTTATGTGAGATAATCTGCATCAATTATAGCTATTAAAAGCTACCAAGTTTTGCAGCAGAAGCTACTAAAGTCATCTGGAGCAAAATCTGGCTATCAGCAAAGGGCAAAATGTCTTAAACCTGAGGTTTCTTGTCCTTGCAGAGAAGAGAATTTGCTTTGTTCTAATCCCTTTGTCCATGTGGTCACAGTGGCCCAAGAGGCCCTTTCAGCCAGGAAGGGCTGCTCCCTAAGGACACCGCTGAGGCAGAGCCCTGCCTTGCCATCCATGTGCAGGTAGGGGAGCGTTTGCCAGCCCTGCGTGCCCAGCTATGGCAGGGACAGGCAATTAGAGCATATTAATGCTGTTCCCTGTCAGCAGAACTGCTCAGGTAGTTGGGCCAGGCTGTTCAGTGCCAAAACCGCTGACGGGAGCGCTGAGACTCCTGTGGGATGGGCTGGGCTGCGCGCACGGCGCTTTCCCCTCGCAGACACCGGGCACAGCCAACCCTGCCCTAAGAGCAGGGCGCCTCAGGCAGCACCAGGAGCTGTGGGTCCAGCCTGTCCCCAAGCTATGGGTCCAGCCTGTCCCTGAGCTGTGGGTCCAGCCTGCCCTCGAGCTGTGGGTCCAGCTGTCCCCGAGCTGTGGGTCCAGCCTGTCCCTGAGCTGTGGGTCCAGCCTGCCCTCGAGCTGTGGGTCCAGCTGTCCCCGAGCTGTGGGTCCAGCCTGTCCCTGAGCTGTGGGTCCAGCCTGCCCTCGAGCTGTGGGTCCAGCTGTCCCCGAGCTGTGGGTC
>JAUBOD010001026.1:609958-679100 GCA_032353885.1 Nothura maculosa
TGTCCCTGAGCTGTGGGTCCAGCTGTCCCCGAGCTGTGGGTCCAGCTGTCCCCGAGCTGTGGGTCCAGCCTGTCCCCACCGGCGCTGACACGTCCTTGCGTCCCCAAGCATCTCTCTGGCTGCAGCCGCGTGGTCGGGGAGGCAGAACCTGCACTGGGGCCAGGATGTTACTCCCATGTCGGGAAGAGGAACCGTGTCCACAGATACACTCCTCTGTGTATCTGTGCAGACGGGTGAAGGGAAAGGTGCTTGAGGAGGTATTTGGGGTTTCTTGGCCACTGACTGGACAAATTTCCACGGATGCACATGGAGTTTTGTGTCCTAAGAGCTGATGGACATCAGAGTACTCGGCAGTTTCTCAAGGTTTTTATTTCCGTAGCACAAACCGAGGCAGAGAGGGAGTCCTGGGGGCTCCATTTGCAGGTGTGCAGCCTACATTGCTGCTCATTCAGGGTGACAGAGCATCATCTCAGCATTTGCAGGAACTACTCACAAGGAAAAGGGATGTATTATTTTTGGCTTTCCATCATTCTATGATTCATGATTCTATGATCATCTCATTCTCTTTTTCTCTCTACTGAAAGAAGGAAAAACAAATACCAGCCATGGACCTTTTCCGTAATTCAGGCAGTCCTGAGGGGCTTGGATCTGGCCTCAGGTATCTCAGCAGATTTTACAGCTAGCCACGAGATGCCCTGGACATTGCTAGTGGTGCCTGCTCCTTAAGTTGGGAAACCCTATAATGGACCAGGAAAAAAGGTTGTTTACGGTGGGTACTGGAGAATATTTGAGACTAAGTATTGATACTTCCTTTACCTGTTGGAGTGCACATGTTCCTATCATGGCAGTGACAGTTCTGACAAAGCAAGGGAATGAAAGAAGATTTGAACGGAGTTATGGAAATATGTAGCCCTCCGAGAAATTCATGTAGGCTTGAATTTGCAGCTAAAATCCCTCACACTTAAAAAAATAGTTAATTTAGGCTGAGCTCTCATATCAAATGTGCACAAAAGAGCACTGAAGTTGTAGAGGGCAAATTACGTTCCATTATCTTCATCTAGAGACATCAGTCTAAAATACCAAGCGATGAAATGAATGTTGTTTTTCTGTTGCCTAGCTAGATTTTAACTGACAGTTGAGAAGACAGATATTTTTACTTCCCAATGACCAAATCCGAATTGCAGTAACAAAGCTGCAGATGTAATTGCATTGCTGTCACAGCATCAGTCTGGGTTTCTTTTACTGTGAATGACAAGAGGAAGACTCTGACTCGTGCACATTTCCATCTCAAGCCACAAAACTCTCTAAATCCCAGTGAGAGCAGTTTTAGTGATCAACAGGGAGCACGGACTCAGCTTTAACCTGTACCAGACACAGTGCTTTTGGTCCCTTCTTCACTACTGCAGAGAACAGGACTATTGAATTAGAAAGCGGTGAATCTGACCAGAAGCAAATCATATTTTCTTTTGAACCTGCAAGCTTGGCCTTACACCGGGAGACTTTTTTTCATTGTTTTTATGGCCCTGAGCTGTTTGCTTTCATCCTGAAAGCCTTACCTGCACTAGACAGAGGTGCAAGCAAAATGACCTTGTCTTGTCAGAAAGCTGAGGAGAAACCTTGGCGTACTCGGCTTCCTTCACATAAGTAAACTAAATCAAGCAAGGTTATTGCTGTACCTGTCTTCCCTCCCCAGCCTTCCTTTCGACTTCTTGAAGCATCAATATTAAAGTAAAATTTCTCTCCCAACTCATGATATCCAAGCATTGTACTTTTATCCTTTGGGAAAGGACATGTTACAGTTCTTGAACCCCTCTGGCTGTGCGACATGGGAGGCATTCCTGGGATCTGCGTGTCCGAAGCAAAGGTGGACCCATTGTCACCATTGCTACATGTGGTAATCAAGGATCAGAACTGGGGGACAAGTTACTTCATAGCTGGAATACTGGAGAAAAACACATGTATATAGGTCTGGGATTGCAGACCTGTGTAGGGGGGCATTCCGATGGGGTAAGAGTAATTTGGGAAGTGTTTACAAGTAGGATCTTGGTTTGGGGAATTGGAGTGGGAAGGAGAGGACAGGGAGGTGGCTGTGACCTGATGTTCACGTGCTGAGGTCTTCAATGACCTATTGATTCTGTCGGCACATGCCTCCGTCCCCACTGACTTGACTACATTGCTTTCCTTTGGCTGTCCAGCCTGTAGTAAAACTGGAAGTACTTCAAAAGAGTGTTCAAAAGAGTGTTAAAATTATTGGAGATGCTGGAACAGCTTGGCTTGTCTTCATGATAATGTCTGGCCTTCTTTAACCTTTGAAAAAAATCCTTCAAATGTATGAGCCCAATGATGGGAAATGCTGTATGTCTTGTGCATATCTCGTATGCCATGGTATATTGAAATAGAGCACAGCTGGAGGAGATCTGATACTGTTTTCCTTGTGGGTTCTTTCGGAAAAGATCTGATACTGTTTTCCTTGCGGGTTCTTTTTTAATTAGAAAGTGCCAGAAAGCGTGATATCTGTAGGTGATAATCAGCCCTATTTTATCCTTGCTCAGAGTCAATGTTATGGAGGGCTTTGTAGTAACCTGATTTCTGTGGGTAGGAATCCCTGGCATTTTAAAAACAAATCTAGAGTATTGGCAGTATCTGCCCCTGTTGTTACTTCTTGTTCACAGCTGTGTGCTAGTCTGTAGAGACAGGGCGGTGAGGTGGAGTCGCTGGAGAAAAGGGAGGAGGTTTCTCCTGGGTTTGTGAAGCTCTGCTCCATAAGGAAGGAGGAGAAAAGCCACAGTGCAGAGGGGGAAGCCGGTGCTTCAAGGAGAGCTGGCAGCAAAGAGCAGGTAGCAGAAGGGCAGTTTAAGGCACCCCAAAGTCTGCACGATGTCTCTTACAACTAGGAAAGTTGCTGACATTAGTTCTTGGAATAAGGAAAATTAGGATTAGGAAAACGAGGTCAAAACTTTAGAAGCATCAAATCACGTCAGAGCTGTTTCCCATTGTAAGGCAGAGGGAATATTTATAAACTCCCAAGTCATTTAAGAACTGACTCTGACCTAATTCATGGATGCTGTGCCTATATGGAAAATCAGGAGCTCCTCCTAGCCCCTCGGCACCGATGTGCATACCAGCCTCATCCCATGTGTTGAGGTTTGCAGAGCCCATCGGTTGCACTCCAGTCTGTTCAGAACATCAGCTGTTAAACTACTAATATTGATTTGTGTTAGAAGTAGGAACTCTGGAAAAACATATTAAAGACTGAAAGAAAAAAGCATATTTTGCCATACATGCATATGGGATCAATTGGCCCAACCATTGTCCTGGACAAAATCATGGTAGTAAGTATGAAAGGAGAGTGCCAGTCTGTAGTAGCATGAAAAGTATGTTTTTACAAGGAAATTTATACCATCTTGGTGAGATTGTGGCTTGGGCTGATAAAGGTGATGGGCTTTGTATCATGATATTCGTTGAAGACTCTACAAATATCAAAAGACACACGTAATATTTTCATATAAACTCTTTTAAGAAATCAGTGGTGACTTTGTTAAATAGATCGAAACCTGATTAACTGAGAAGTCCAAAACTGTAATTGCAGTTAATTAGATGAGACCTAAGGGGGTGTTTGTTCTTGATGCCACCCTCTTGAGTAGCCCTTTTCCCTTCTAGACAATGCGTGAGAAACCAACTGACTGTGATGAAAAGTGAAGTCCAGCAGACGGCATTTTTAAAAGGCACCCAAATCCACCCTGCTGTTTTTAAATCCCTCTAACTGGTGCCAGGTTTGGAACTCTCTGTGGCAAAGAAGAGCTGTTTGCCTTCTCCTAAGCTAAGCCTTAATGCACAATATTTAACATGCTGAGCAATGAGTCACGGCCGAGTGGGCCGCTAGTTACGTTTCCCTGGCAGAACGTGGAGCTTCGCTGCCCAAGTGCGCTCCCTTTTTGCCTCAAAACCCCATGAGCAACACGGGTGGGGAGCTGGGGCTGCCCAGGAGCCGAGCGGCTCCGGCATTGCCGCCTCTTACTGCGCTGAGGGAAGCGGGAAGCAGCAGCTGCCGACGCCTCCCTCAGCTGCTGCCGGTGCCCCCTGGGGCCTCACACGGGCACCTCGTGCGGCCTGTGGGGCCTAGGGGTCCCTGTGGGGCTAGAGGGCCCTTGGGGCCAAGGGGCCTCGCTGGGGCACAGGGCACTGCAAGGGGCCTGGGTGCTGGTTCGCACTCAGTGACTGCATTCCCTCACGGAGCTCCTTAGGATGAGGCTCCACGTTAAAGCCCACGCAGGGGCCTGGCGCCCTTCTCTTGAGCGAGGCCCAGGGTCCCCTCTCGCTGTGCTCTTCAGATTCACCCTCAGGATCTGTTACTATCATCGCTCACCCTGGCAGTTTGCACAGGGTGTTAGTAAGTTCTTCGAGAGGTGTCTCTCACCTGCATGCACCACGTTTCCTGGATTTCTACATTTCTACTCCAGTTTACAAATACAGCAGTTATTATTGGAGGTGAGAGGCACATCCCCACCCTTATGTGCCACCTTCATCCCTCACTTCATTATAGCTCCTGTTTGGGTGAGGAATTGCTATATTTAAAAATACCGAAATATTTTTCAATCATTATGTTTTCCTGAACAAATTCTTGCAGGAAGGGCTCACTTAGGCTACTAGCAGTCTAAATCATTTCCTGGATAAAAACGTGATATTAGCTAATGGTCCTTTGATAGATTCTTTTCTGACTACACTGTTAAAAAGAGTTAGTAAGCAGTGTGTCTGTTCAAGGCCTATCAGAGACTCCTCTCTCTGACCATTGTTCTTCTCCCAGCAGATTTTTAAAAGCATCACCAATGAAGATTCCATCCAGGGGCAAGGAAGTCGGAGACTCATCAGTTTTTCACTGTCAGGTAAGTCAGTGTTGATGTGAAGGTTTGAAGTCCAGAAAGCAGGAGGCAAATTATTAAAACCCTTTCCTATGTACTATATGTGTGTGTGTGTGTGTGTGTGTGTGTGTGTGTGTATACACATGCACGCTTTTTGAACTGTTGCTCTGATGGTGGCATTGAGATAGAGAACTAATATATGCCCTATGGTTATTGCCCTATCCTCTTCCTTCAGGAGGAAATGTTATGTGCTGAAGGACCTTACCCAAGTAGAGTTTTGGGGCCAGATTTACTTTAGGCAAAGCTCTTCATGGTTAAATGTGATGCTGTGTATTTAGATCAGAAAAAGCAAGATCAAAGACAGGCACTTTGCTTTGGGAGCAGAAGGTGGCTGGTGTGTTGCACTCCTCTGTTTCTTGGAGAAGACTTCTCAGTTTTAGTCTGGACCTGAGGTAGATACACGATCTCTAAACACAAATTTGTTTTTATTTTTCAGCTGTGACTATCAGGTTTTTCAAACCCACAGACCACTCTTAATCCTCTAAATTTTCAGAAGACCAGTATTCACTCTCATTACCCTGACTCATTACAGGTTTTAAAGGCTTAAAACGGCTCCATAAAGCAACTGTGGACTATTTGATCTGGCCTTGATGAGAACAATTTGGAAATCACCACTTTACAAAATTCAGTTTGTCAAAAGAGGATTATTAGGAGCAAGATTCTCGTTTTAGAGTTTTGTACTACCTGTGTGTTTTCCGTGTTTTTACCACCTGGAAGACAAGAACTCAGATGCCAAACTAGATGTGGAAATTCCTTGAGAAAGCAGTATAGGGGAAAGGGAATGTTTCTAATGTACTTCAGTCAGCCTAGTTTGGAATTTTTACATTCATAGCCTGTAAAAAGACCTACACTCAGGCAAGCACCACCTTATAAGATTGCCTTGGCAGTATGATTATTTTAAGCTTTCTTCTAACTTCTGTTGAGGTCAGCCAAAAGTTCTGTGCATCTTGCTTGTGAAGCCTGCGTGCTCGTGCTTTTGCAGACTAGGTGCCCCACTGTGATTCTGTGGAGCTTGTGTGTGCTCTGTGGCAGGTTGCACTGAGGCTGGATGGGGCCCTTTTAACACAACAGTTGTTTTTGCTATGTGGGATACTGGGCATCCAGCCTTTCACACTGGCTTGTTAACACAGATTTAGCTCAACAGGAATAAAGAATTAGAATTAATATTAAAAAATCCTAAATTCTCACAATACTTAAATATGACAAAAATATGGGACAGAATTTGCATCGCTTTCCCTTTCTTTATGATTCTTTAGCCTAATAGTCCAAGACGTGTTCAGAGTTATAATTTGTGAGACTTCTATAGAATATTACCTCACTGTGACCTTTTATAAAACCAAGCCATCTAATTTACAGCTCAATTCAAGGTACATAAGGGCCATGACACATAATACATTGGGGATATCTTATTCTAGTGGCTAAACTGCAATTCAGTTACATTTGTATCACATCCATATTAACAGCATGATCATGGCCAGATATTTGAGCACACAGTTACTTTCTCAAAAATCTTTGGTATCAAAAGAACCCAATTCCACTCATTCTTTCTGAGAGTCTAAACTTGAGGCATTTCAGGTTAACAGGTCATTAAACAGGTTAACACATCACAAAGATGTTTTTATTGCCTTCTTATCTTAATCAACAAAAAATGATTGTTGTCTCTGTCAAAGATACGACTATTCCTGTCTCTGTTATGCCACGTAATAAAACTCAGACCAAGCTGCATCTTCCAGAGGCATGGGAAAGAACTAGGAAGCCTTTCTCCTTATGACACTTCAGTAGCAAAAACCAAACTACTGTCACAACTAGAGCTCTCCTCCTCACTTTCTGCCCTTACATACTAGGGCACTTGCACTTTCACTGTCATTAATTAAAACTGTTGTCTCCAAATTATGGGATGGATTTGTTGTTTGGTTGGTTGTTTCCTTGGTTGGTTGGTTGGTTAAACTAAGTTAAGGCCCTTAGTCCTGACCTGGGGACACTGGGTATTGCACCAACAGAGCCATGCTGCCCCAAGCAGTATTTCAACTAAAGAATGCTAGGAGAGCTGTGTTTTTTATTATATTAACGCTATAAGAGACAAAGTTGATAGAGTGGGAGAAAGAAATCTAGAGACTGGCCAAGTCCCCCAAACTGCAGACAAGGTCAGGCCATGCTCTTGTTTGCCCTGCTTGCCGATGCACTCCAGGGAGACCCTGGGTTGGGAAGAGTTTCCCTGTCAATGTCTGTGGCAGAGCTGTTTGTTCCCTCTGTAGGGTTTGGGGCTCTTTGTTTTTCAGAATTTGCTTGGACAACATCACCCTGGTTTCGTTGGAAGTTTTTCCTGAGGAAAGGTTGCTAGACTGGATAAAAATGTTAATCAAACAAAAAAAGCATAAATCACCACTCCAGGGCAAAAGGAAAGGACCAACTTCTTGGGAACAGAAAGATGAGAGTTCTTACGACTTTCGAGGAGATTTGTTTTCTGAGTATTTGCTTCTTAGGGGACTGGAAGTTGGTCCTGTGAAAGGTTAGTTCAGATTAATAGGCTCATTAAGAGTACTGATTGCAAAGAAGATAATTTCCCCATGATTAGGCTTCTTAATCTTTTATATGATGACTGTATTATTAGAGCTTTCATTATTTAAAATGGTAGGAGAAATATTATAAGCCTAATTTAGTCAAGTTTAATGCAGGCTTTAAAGAAAACTATACAGCTCCTTTTCCTTTCCCTTCCCACATGACTGCCGCTGTTGCCATTAAATGTCAGACTGTGGACAAGGTGACTGAAAGTGTCAGAGCTCTCTTGCATGAACTGCAGAAGGAAGGAATGTGCTAAGGTTCCCAAGATGTGCCAGCCACCTCACTTACTGAAAGGTCATCGTTTAGCACCACGAAAATGCACTTGCTCAAAGTCTTTGAACTCATTCTTTTGACGGGTGTAGATGCACAGTGTTACCCTGAGTTCTGCATGTCATGCTTCCTGCATTTGTCCTTTCACAGCTTTACTCCACTGCTCCTTGTGAGAAGCTATATATTGTCTTAAATAACTTTTCTCAAGCTTTAATATTTCACACATTTTATGTATTTGCACCTTTTTATTTACAAGTGTTCTTGTGGCTCAGAAGAGCAGAATTTCATCCTTATCACACCATCTTGAAAGTTTTATTTTCCTCTTTTTATGGAGCTTTTTGACGAGATAACCAGGTAGCATCACCTTTCAGATTTTCAGGTCAGTGTCTAAATCACAACTGAGGATGGTGTTAGGTCCCCTGAATGTGTTTTTGGCGCTGCAAAGTGCTTGACCAAAGTGCTTTTAACATACAGTATCTTCAAACCACTTTTTGAAATTCTGGTGACCAGCTTTATAACTGGAGATGGGTGTCCAAGTCTATGACAGTTTTGGTTATGGCTCAGCCTCCAGCCACTCTTGTTTTTAATTACTGCTGTAAACCTACCCCGTCTTTTACCCTCCCCAATGAAGCTGACCAGCCTGGCTGTGTTCTTCATGAACCTGGATTGCCAATGCCTTGAGCCTTCCATGCTCTCCTAGAGCCGGTATTAGGAGGAGCTCTCTTTCTGCTCTCTCCAGTGTACCTGTGCATACCAAACCCTGTGGTGCTCTAAGCCAACAGAGTGAAGGGCCTAAGAAGGTTTGAGCTCCAGCAGCCCAGCAGCCTGGGGAAGAGAGGCAGCTTGATCCGTGCCGGGGAGCTCGGCAGCCTGCGTTTGGCTCCGGCACGTCCCCCAGAACGGCTCGTCCTCCCTACCTGAGGATCACAGGGATGGAGCTTTGCCCCAGTGAGCAACCATACACAGCTGTAAGAATTCCCCCTTCCCTGTTAAACCTTTCCCACTGGCAGTTCAAACTTCTGCTGCGGTTTTCTCCTCAATGCAGATAATAGTAATAAAATAATAATAATAAACCCTGTCTTTAGTCATTTTGAACTCTGTCTTCTAGTCAGGGTCTTCTAGTCAGTTTGGGGAAAAAAAAAACTTTTTTCATTTTTTATTCCATGGTTTTAATATTTTGTCTGGGAGCCTCATTATAACACAAGTATTTTGTGTTTATCTGTAAGTCTTTAAGCACCTCATTGTTCAGCTACTCTGGCCAACTCTTACTTAATGGATGATTTTATTTTTTTAAGAGAACTGGAGTCTATTAATAGACTTTTGAGAAGAGACCACTGGAGATACCTGGTGTAACCTCTGGCCTGCTGCTGGTTGCAAACCTCATTCAGTAGCTGATGCAGTCAGTTATCTATTGAGCACTATGCAGTATCCTTCTCAAATCCCCTTCACTGTTTTACCACGTTGCATTTTAATACTCCAAACCCTACACATCCGTGGGTCGGTTTTAGTGGGTTGATTTCTAAAACTCCCATAATATTTGCTCTCTTGGAAGCTCAGTGGGATGCAACGCTGCAACGCTCAGTCTCGTTACGATGAGTTTGAGCATCAGAACACACTCGTACAGCTGCCGGGTGAGTCACGGTGGCATTGCCAAGCCAGCTCCATGTCACCTCCTTGATTTTTTGAGCATTTTTTGAGCTCAAGGCCTGCTGTTGAACCTGGAGCAAGCAGGGCTTTGGTGTGCCCTGCTTCGCAAGCAGCACTAGGCCTTGTGTAGCTGAGCCCAGGGTGTGGTCACCCACGAGCTAGGGTCACCCGTGCTCTGGTCACGCTCTGCACCAGGCATGGACGGAGAAGCGCCGATGGCAGCGATCCCATCAGCCCATAGAGAGTCAGCCCAGGCCCCAGCTCTGCTCAAGCACCTTGTTTTAAGTGTCTTTAACTGAGTTAACAGCTCTTGGAGAGTTCACAAAGGAAACCTGAAGGGAGGTGTTTGATCTGCCCATTGATATCTTCATTAGAAACTCTTCCTTTGTGATGTTGGCTGGGAAGGTGCTTCATTGGGCCTTGTTACATGCACTAGCAGGATCTCAGTAAGATCATAGTGCATAATTTTACTTTTTAACATTAATGAGCAGACTATGAAGAGAATAAATTCCACTTGGGTTTACCAAATTAAATTGCAGTCTGGATTGGACTGTGGTCTTTCCAGTGGCGCTCTGGTCTTTTCAGTGCCTTAGCAGCTTTGCAGTCCTTCTTGTGGTGTGTTTCTGCATACAGGGCATGTTCTGGACCTGTTTGACTTACCTCAAAGATGCCTTCATCTTAGCGCCTCCAAAGACTCATGAGCAGTATGTATCATTTCCTGGGATTGGGAAGACTGAGTACATATAGTCATACTCTTCAGTAAGAAATATGTCAGTGTAGCGAGTTGACCATAGAATAGCTGGAGCTTAATGATCTTCTCTGGAAGCATCACAGAGATCCTTGCAGGAGAATTGTAATCACTTGGATGGTGCTTGGACACATGAAGGACATTCAGCCCTTGGTTGGCAGGAATCTGCCAACTATATTAGAATATTAATATCAGCTTCTCCAATAGCTCTGCTCTTCAGAGGCCTTTGACCCCTGTGTTGGTTTGCAGGCTCTGTCTTCAGTAAAGCAAAATCGAAACCATCAAGAGAGCCGAGGGATGGCCTGTTCTTGAGACCCGTTTACAGACTGGGCAGAATACTCGTCTGTGGTGTTTCTAAGAAAGCTCTTCCATGGCTGTTGGGGAAAGCTTCTCGTCTGCCGTGAGAACCGCTTCCACTTCTTTAACTTGCTACTCGCAGAGTGATGAGGAGAGCAGCCATAATTTGTTTAGAAAACAGACTATTCCTCAAACTGTTTATCACCACCCTCATTTTTCTGCGCCTTTCGGTCCTGCTTCTACAAGCCCGAGTCTCTCTACCACATTCAGAGGAGACTGCAACATCATTGGTGGTTTTGCTGCACTCACCACCTCCCAGTCTCCTTGCTGCACATGACAAAACGTGCCCCTTGTGCCCATGTCATGTCGCTGCTTTGCCCTAAATCCATTGGATTGATGCAAACTGAAACCATGCAAACACAGATGTGTTTGAGTTGCATCTCTCAGAGTGGATTAACAGCCCAGCCAGTGCCATGTTTTACCATTAAAAACGCAGGGGTTTCTGGGCATCAAGTGGCTGTGTTCCAGTTTGTGATGCTGTGTGCAGGAGTTTGCAGCACGGCCCTTGGCAGCACACAGGGAGTCTGTGGCCCAGCCCAAGGGCAGCAGTGACCTGCATGCAGGTGAGCAAAGGCTTCCTGCAGCTTCCCAAGCCCGCAGAGCGCCGCACGGCTCGCCCAGGAGCAGGGAAGCGTCTCCGAGCGGATCCCTCCCCACTCTCATTTCCATGAGAGATTGCCCAGCGTTAGCAAACATACGGAGGCGTCGGAGCCCTTTCACATGGAAGTGTAATTTATGAGTAGCTGGGGAATTGGCGTCTGCGAGATTAATAACTTCTTAAGTAGCCTGGATGCAGATGGGCCTTTGAAAGGCACGGATGAATTACGCCGGTGGCTTTTCCTCGTGTGCTTCCATGGAAGAGATGCTGCAGGGTATGGTAAGATAAATCTAAGTCTTCATTGGTTTGACCAAAGAGTTAGACTCAGTGAATCTTAAACTGTCACTTATAAATATTGAGTATTTTCAGAGCCTTTCGGGGAGGGCAATGAAGATGAGAGAGAAATATTTTCATAGGGGGAAGCGGAATAGATGACATTATTATCCTTTTTATTGGGATGCTACAAGGGGACCCAGCAGGACTAACAGAGTACCAGGAAACACCTGATAATATAAGAGCTTTTTATTTTTCCTGTGCCTTTTGCTAGAAGTTTATAACATTCTCGGGTCCCACAATAACATTTTCACATAATTTAGTGTCTTATGCAGTTTTAGCAGGAAAATGACACAGAAATTCCCTGTTGTGTGCCTGGCTAAATCATCTGTCTCATTTAAATACAAAAATTAGAGTGCTAAATTAAGATTGCATTCCCCACCATGACTGTGATTAATTCTGACAAGTAGCAAAAGCTTGGTAGGTCTTCCTAATTACCAGCTTATGAGGAATACGTATGTATATGTATATTCTTATAATACACACTACACATGATGTGTATCTGATGAAATGCTGCTAGTCCTCATTTCTGTGGGTAGCCTGTTTCTGTGCGTAGCATCACACCAAGGTAATGCAGTTCCTCTTGGAAGGAAAAACCAAGTAGAAACATATCAGTAAATATTTCAGTTTGTGAGTGCTTTGAGGAGGCGCCGGAGAGGCCGCAGCCGAGATCCCAGGGGGTTTCCCTGCTCGGAGCCGCCGCTCTCCAGCTTCTCCCGGCTCCTGCTTCCTGGCCTGCCCTGCTGCGGGAGCTCGGGCCACCCTGGTGCATTTGGCCTCGGCGGGGCTCACAGGGGCTGCAGGTGAGAGGATGCGTGTTGGTCACACAGATTGCCCGCCCGGAAAGCAGAGCTCTGTTATCAGTGTGGGCCAGAGCCTTTCCTTTGTGTAGGGCTGCTGCTGTGGCTGTATTGTCAGCAAAGTCACATCAGCCATAAATGATGATATTCACTGTCTTTATTAATTGTTACTGTCACGGAGATGCACAGAAGCGTCTCTGAAAATACAGTCGGTTCCAGGCCCATCTCTCCCACAGCTTTTGAAGTCTCTGCCATAGGAATGAAGGGATTCCATGGCTGGAATATATGATTAAAGTCAGAATACCCAGAACAAAACCAACTGCTTTTTAGCTTGCATATTTGATGCATCTTGCCCTAAGTTAAGGATGCAAAATACAACTGGATGTATCTTTGCCCAGATCAGCTGTTTATTAAAAAAAAGAAAAGGTTGATGTGGAAATTCTATGAATTTCACATTCATCCAGAATATCTTCCTAGAGGCTTTCATATGGTCTCCTGTAACCTGCTAGGACCATTGTTTTCTATCAGTTAAAAGAGAACGGAAGTCCTATGGCAACTAATGTTTTGAAAGTCCCCCTTAACAGCAAAAGTGCTTGTTTAACTTGTATATTTAAGAATATATCTAAGCAGTTCTGAAAAAAAAATGGCTTGCCTATGGTTTTGTGGGTCTTTCTTTAAGACAGAGAGAAAGCAAGGAGTGTGAATGCACCTGAGTGCTTTTAACGCTGTGTGAAATAAAGAACAGGGGAGTGAATTTCTCCATGCAAAGAATGGTGGAAAGGAAATGAGCTACTGAATTCCCTAGGGAAAGCTTAGAAATGGATTAGGAGAAAGAGAGAGCCGGAGGCTTCAGTTTGTAGCTCTTGCTGCCCCAGAATTGATGACATTCCTGGAGATTGTTTTGCATTTCATTGTCTTTGCAGGGACAAATCCTAATGGACTCTGTATCTTTCTTCATGACCTTTGGGGAAAATTTTGACATAAACACCTGCAGTTTTTGTCTGTGTGATTTATATTATGTTCCCTGGAAGTTCTGCAGCTGAAAAAGCCTGCTCAAAACCTGGGAATACATGGAGGAGCTTTCCAAAGTTAGTCCAGATGAGGCTAACTGATGAGGGAAAAAGGGAAAAAAAGAGAATCTAACAGCTGAATTTCATAGAAACAGAAAATTAAAGTCTATGTGGCAAATATATTGGGTACCTAATACCATGTCTAGGTGGTTAGATGAATTGATCTCTTTTTTAGAGCAATGCTGTCACTGGAGTCAGGCTGAACAAGTGCTCGGCTCCTTAGAAAAATCAGCAAATCACTTCTATTTAGTTGTATAAATATTGATGTAGAAGCCATATTTCTCTGCACAATCAGGTTGTAAAATTTGCAATTTCATTGTATAATGCTTTGTAAATTCTCTGTTACTATATTGTTATGCCTTGACTTTAGATTGCCTCACAAGAAACATGAGATTTTTTTTTAATATATATTCCTGGCATTTTATTGGAATTGCTCACCAATTTTATGGCTAGTTCTCCTGATCTTCTGGATGGCTGACAGGACTGTGAAAACTAATCAGAATATTCACCTTCTTTCAGATTTCCAGGCTTTTGGTCTGAAGAAAGGAATGTTTTTCAATCCAGATCCTTACCTGAAGATCTCCATCCAGCCTGGCAAACATAGCATCTTCCCAGCACTTCCTCATCATGGACAGGAGAAGAGATCCAAGATCATGTGCAACACTGTTAACCCTATCTGGCAAGGAGAGGTGAGCAGTTTGTGTGTGTGAGATTCTCCTCAAAAAGGGAAGTGACTCCAGCAACAAGTGCCCTGAGTTCCTGGTGAAATCCTTTCTCGTCTACGTAGCCATTGGCCTCACTTCACTCAACATGCAGTTCCTGATGTGCTGTTTTGGTGTAAAACACGTAATTTGCCACAGAGATGAATTATAATTTATCAAGGTGTTCGTTGAAGGTAGGCATGATCTAGAATTGAAGAGTAAATGTGCGTTGTTAGAAATGCTGCTGCTAGATTATCACAGAGCTAATGCAAGGAGAGGAGTCACTATGTGAAGCAGAGTAAGTGCAGCATGCAAATAAAAAGAATCTGTGTGTGTGATAGATTGAAGAAATGCCAGTGGTAATGGAAATTAAAGGCAGTGTTGGCACATTTGCCTGTCACCTTGAAGATATGCTTTGTAGTTTGGTGCTCCTGGTAGAAAGGACTTCGTAGGTATTAATGAGATCTGAGAGTTTAATTGTTGCCTGCTGTTTTTTAATTACACCCAGAATGGCAACAGACAACACAGGATGAGAAGTCTCTTCAGAATTAAAGGAACCTGACACAAAGGCTGCGAGTCACTGTTGCTCCCTGTCAGACCAATGACTCCACTTCAGGAAGGAGTCAAAGTAAACAAACAGACTATATCAAATTATTCAAGTTCAATGCAAATTGCAGTAGGGATAACTAGTTCAAACTGCATAGATGTGGAAGCGTGAGTGGAGAAAGACAGGAAAAACATCTTTGAAGGCTCCTTCCCTGCAGAGCGTGGTCTAGAAGTCAGGGAGCACGTTGGATTCTGCCACATGGGAGCCAGAGCAGAGGAGGTTTATGGTGAGCGTGGGACACCTCAGAGACAGTCCAAGAAATGGGCCTTGCAGCAGGGCCTGCTGGGGTGGAAGGTGCCCTCACAAACCGTCTGCCCAGCTGCAG
The DNA here is from genome assembly GCA_032353885.1 of Nothura maculosa. Lineage (NCBI taxonomy): Eukaryota > Metazoa > Chordata > Aves > Tinamiformes > Tinamidae > Nothura > Nothura maculosa. Next base: position 624,896 of record JAUBOD010001026.1, read on the forward strand.
TTTTCCTCTTGTTCCAAGCGTGAGCTGCATTTCACGGAGGGATCCCAGGCCAAGCTGAGGAGCCAGGGCTGACACAGAAGATGAGGGGGTTGACAGAGATGTTTCAATAAAGCGCCAAAGGCCCCGGCCTAGAGGTGAGGAATGAAAAGGGAGGACTTGCTGGGTGTGTGTGTCACTCCAGGGCACGTGTCCTGGCACAGGGTGCAGAGGGCAGGAGCTGCTGAGGGGCACAGGCTCCTTCCAAATGGGACCTCAGCTCCGCTCAGCGAGGCTGGTGACAGCCTCTCGAGAGGCACTCGGCATTGCCCTCGGCAAGGAAAGCTCCCAGCCAGAGCTGCTGGCTCTCCCGCTAAGATCCTTTTGCTTGGCTGCAGGGTAAATAGCCACAGAGTAGGAATGTGACCCCGATAAAATGGCAGGGGGGTCTTCTCCTTCTCCGGCCGGGCGGGTTGCCTGAGTTTGCAGGCTGACAGTTGTTTTCCAGTGGAATTTTGCAGTGAGGAAAGGAGAGGCGATGAGGTGGCCTGAGTGCAGGCAGGGGAAAGGAAAGGAGCCCCAGGCTCATCCTCCTCCTCCCTGGTAGCCTGTTGTGCCCAGTGAGCCCAGGCCGAGCAGGTAGTTGTGCACGGGCCCCGTTTCTGCCTTCTCACCGCGTCGTGTGGAGACGTTGGCTGCACATGGGCTGCCCCTACGCACATCAGCTGCTCTGTTTTGCATCTGCTTTGTTTTTAGCACTGGAAAGTTGGTTTCTGCTGCCCAGAGCTTTGCTTCTGCTTTGTCGCTGCACGTGGCAAGGGAAGCATGAAGACTGCAGGCCAATGCCGAGTGGTGGTGGTCGTCATCCTTCTGTCCACCCTTTACACTGATGGATGTGACTATATGAAGTGAAAATCGTTGAGCAATCACAGCTATTTCTTTAAATCCATCAGTCACCAGGGTTTTTTTTCTCTCTCCCAAAATATTTTTGGCAGTGATTTATTTCGGAAGGATGATTCTTTCCTAAGATCTTCTGTCACTGTACATCTCTGCTTGTCACTAGAAGCCAGATGGTCCTTTTTTAATTGAGTGATGTATGGCTGCTCAACGTCCTTGACGGAATACAGAAAAGAAACAGTTCATTCAGAAGGAATATCTGCACACTGCACTCGTGTTTGAAGCTCTTGATTGCCTTTTGGCAAATTCAGAAGCAGGAGAGTTGCCTTGATTTGCAGGAGTTCCCCACCAAAACAAAATCCTACGGACTAAGAGAAAATGATTTATTTGCCTGCATCAATACACTCCGATGCTCCTCCTCTTACACTGACAGATGTTACTGTTTGCATAACAAGCAGCTGCTTCCTAACACCCCTCTGGGAGCACCGCGGTGCCGCAGCCCATTCCCATCCGTGTCCCACCTAGTGCTGCTGGTCGCCTTCATTGCAGACCAGCAAGTGCAGGTCAGCACCAGCTCCCATGCAGCACAGCCGGGGGGGCTTCACAGGGCCTCTATACAAGAGGACATCAGCAAGCGGGAGTTGCTAATCCCATTTGGAGCCGTGGAAGAGGGCTCCGTGGGAGCCAAAGGACCATGGCCGTGGCTGCCCTGCCGCCCTTGCTGGGGCCAGAGACCCAAATGCCCCAGTGTGCGGCCGCTGGCTGCAACAGGGTCAGTAACTGCAGCGGGGTCAGTAACTGCAGCGGGGTCAGTAACTGCAGCGGGGTCTGCCCCAAGACTGCAGCAGTGCAGGAGGCCCCTGCTCCTCCCACGGGAACTGCACGTAAAATGCAGGGACAATACAGGATGAAAGTGTTGTTTTCCCAGGTACTTTGTTTGGTACAATTGAGAAAGGTGGATATTGGTCATATCTCCTCGATTCTCCTCTAGGAGAATAATGGTGTTTGTTTCCATGCTGTTTCTTGTCATGCTCTCTTTAAAAAGGTTTTGTCAGCAAGGAATAAAGTGATAGTTCAGGCAGATTTGGCTAGAAATTTGAATATAACAGAGACCCTCAGCTGCCTGATTCAATAGATGTCAGCTTACTTCAGTGTTATTTTCTTCAGTACCAAGCTATTTATTTTTGTTTCTTCAAAGGATTTTGAGCAATTAGGTATCATAAGCAATGAAGCAAACCAACGTAAGGAGTTTACACTCCTCAAGCTGTTTAGCAGATTCTCTCTGTGATTTTTGCAAGTGCAGTGCTCGAGGCCATCTGGACCTTCCCATACACATCCTGGTGATGCTCCTCTTAACTGTAGTGGTTTGTTCTAGCTCACTGCTTTTAATGTTTTGTTTATTTACCAGTAAGTGGAGAGAGAGCCAGAGGGCAGAGAAATGACTCTCAAACTTGGCTGTTGCAGCCACCAGTGTGTTTAAGGTAGAGGGAAGCATTACTTGTTAGGGGACACATCAGTTTGTGACTCTGATGTGGGCTCAGGTGAGGGATGCTTGATGCCCTACAAAAGCACAGTGGTGCAGAGGATACTTGATGAAAGGTGGAGCTTTTCAGTACCAACGTAAGCCATTCAAGGGGCTTTCCCATATTTGCATGAAGATTGTGACTTGGAACAAGAAGCAGGCTGGCTTGGTTCTGATTGAACTAATTGCATTATCCTTTAACTGAGATAGATAGGCTTTTCCCCTTTCACTGGCAAATGCCAAAATCAGTTGCAAAAATAGAAAAGAAAGTTTTTTAGCTAAGTCCAGCATGGGCCAGGGAAATCCAGACCCTGCATTCCGTGAGAGCTTTGCCAAAGGCTTCTTTGGGAGCAGGTGAAGCCTCATGAGTGGTAGCTTCGCTGTGAAACATTTCTGCACAGGTGCCAAGGCAAAGTGTTCAACAGACAGAGCTCAGCTCTACAGAAAAGCTGTGATTTTGAAGCTGCAGCTTTTTGAGTATCTGGTGATGGTTTAAATGCAAAGGCCCAAGACATCCTAACCACCTTCAGCAATGGGTTATAGTTGGGAAAACGCTAGATCATTTTAGCATATTCTTCTAGAAGAGATTCGTTATAATTGCAGCTTGCACTAGAAGACTGCATTAGTCTTGCTAGCCATATATTTGCCTGCTCATGAGAGTCCTCAGGTATTTCCAGTCTACACTACACTACCTAATTTGTAAATAACATGCGAGGGATGAGGAAGAATCCTAACTGGCTCTAGAAGCAGTTGTTTGGGCTTGGTTTTTCCAGTTCTTTTCCATTTCTAATGGCTGGGTTCTGAAATTGGCTATTAACAAAGAGACATCTTTCAGGCCTATTCTAAGCTGTGGGAGAACTTAGGATGACCCTTTTAGTCAGTAACTCTGAAGTTTAAAGAACACATGAAACAAATGGGAAGGAGCTTTTTTCTCCCATCTGTTTCAGTTAGAGAGAGATAGCAGTCCTGAAGGAAGATCTAGGAATTCAACTCATGCAAGACCCTATTCCACTTTTAGGGAGTTGGGTAGAAAGAGCTGGCCCAGACCTCAGAGCAGCAGCACAAATCTGTGTGTTCCCCTCTCACTGCAGGGCACGAAACGTTGTGCCCTGCCTGAACAGGGAACCGCTCCGGTGCTCCGTGCGCCCCGTTGGATCCCAGGAATGGACCCTGTTTGCAGCAGCCGTGGAGCCTGTGCCCCATAGCGGTGACGTTGCCGTGGTTGGGGTTGTCACTGCTCAACACCACAGCAGGCTTGAGAACCTGGGGTTCCCCACAAGCTCCTCGGGGGGTTCAGGGAAGTTCTGTGGGGCAACAGTGCCCTGTAGGGGAGGCTCTGAATGGGGAGTGGGGTAGCTGGCATGGCAAGCCAGGCAAGGACATTCAGGATGCAATCGCTCCACTGGAGCATTGGAACGAAAACCCGCTAATGAAATAGCCAGCTCAAAGACTAAATCTGTCTTCATCCATCAAAAGTAATTTACAGCCTTTTAAGATTTACTTCTGCTCATATTGTCCCTGTGGCGTAATAGCTATCATAGAGGGAATTTCTGTTTAATTATATCACTTCTTCAACTCCAGATCAAGAGCCTAATTCTTCCTGTCACCTCTGTTTAATTTACCTACTTCCACCAGTTGCATTGAGTGTTTTTAAATGGCTGAACCTGCTCTAACTGTCTAATTGGTCTAAGTGGACGTATACTGCTCGTTTCAACAGCTTCCTTAGTTTTATTGAGAGCTGATCACTAGGATAGCTTGGAACTATCTGTATTCACAGATGCAAGTAACACTGGTAAAGAAAAAAAAACAGGAATTAATCCTTATTATCACATAGCTTTCTGTGAAAATTACTCTTAAACTTTAGAAGTGGTTTTATTATCCTTTAAATGGATAGGGTAATATAGCATTAGCACATGCCTTCATTCTTCACCATGTGTAACAAAATCCCCATGGGATCTATTCATGTTAAGGGAATGAATCATCTGTCTGTGTAAACTTATCCCTGGGCCTGGGAGGCTGTAAAACCTGTGCACATGAGAGGAGACCCTAATGACGTTCTACTACCTAGAGCCCAAACGGGTGCCTCATGGTTTAGCCCATGTTGATGTGGTTCTGTTCATGCCTTGCCTAAGTAGTCCCAAAGCACCTGGGCTGGATGCCTTTCTGGTGCAGCTAAGCCAGGTGATGCGCTCCAGGTGTGCACCAAACGTCCTTCAGTCCCAGGCACTGGGTCTAGTGGAGCCAGTGCCTGAAGAAACCCTTGGGGCGTGTCTGGATGCAGAGCACGGGCTGTCCCAGTCTGTGCCGGCAGCACCATGGGGCTCACAGTCTTCATCTTGCAGTGCTCAGGCAGCCTCAGCTCAGCAGCTTCCATAAGGCCTCCCTGCAGGTGCTCGTGGCACGTGCCGTCTTTCCTCGTATCCCAAGGAGCTTCAACGACTTTTGCTCACATTCTCAGTAGCTTCCTTTCAGAAGGACCCCCAACAGCCAACCATTTATTTCAACTGGACTCAAAGATGTTTAGAGGATAGTGAAAAGGTCTTGCCCTTCTCTTGTCCCACCAACTCCATGGGTTTTCCAAACTGGGAGTCTTCCAGGGCTAGGCTGCTAGTTGTTCCCCCTGTTATTCCAGTGCGGTTCCTCGCAATGGGGAAGTCCATGGTCTCCATTCATCTTCATCTAACCTGTAAATGGGAAGTATCTTATGCCAAGCCAGTAAGGTGTAGTCAAAGGGACAGCACATCCAGTAGAAAGAGAGCACATAAAATCTGACCACAGCTACAGGAAGACCACGTCCATGCAGCCATTCCCAGTCTGGCTTGACCTCTGGGCAGCTGGAGAGCCCAGCCCTGTTGAGTTCTCATGCTCTGATGTAACTTGGCCAAAAACAGCCAGAAATTTTATTTTCACTTTGTTTTTTCACTGTGGAAATAAGCCTATCGCTGTAAACTTGAGTTACGTTTTTTTTACAGCTTACAAAACAGTTAGTTTCAGTGTAAGCTCTGCTGTCTTTGGATTGCCAATAATTTCTTGGCCGAGCTTGCAGAGTTCCCACTAGCTACTGGAGTTCAGGTAACTTCACTTTTCCAAAGCCCTTGGTACAGCTTGGAGTCTTCTCAGGCTCCGACCGTTGCAGAAAAAAAAGCAAAAGATTCCTGCTGTTTCAAAATCCAGCCAGTCTCCTAAAGATGCACACACAGTAGAATCTTCTTACTAGACCCTCTACAAATGTTTATTTTGCATTACAGCAAAATCTGCCAAGCCAATAGATGGTATTCATCCTCTTCATGTATGGAAACATTTATTTCAGATGTTCTCAGCCTTCCTAGATACACACTCCTGTCGAGTGAGGCAATGGTGAGGAATCAGAGCAAGGGAAAGGTATTTGGGAAATATTACCAAGAAGAAAAGTTCCTTTTAGTCTTTGTGTCTACTGTGTTCTAATAAGATACCTTGACCTCATTTGACGTCTTCTACTCTTAATGGAAATATTTGTCACAGAATAGTTGAATTACGTAGGTGCACGGGACACATCTTTGATGGAGATGAAAAGAATTTTCATGGATGTAAAATGCAGTGTCCTGCTTGGGGCCAAAATGAAAAACAAAAAAGAAGTTTCCTTTGCTGTTGGAAAAGATGAGTTAGTGCTCACCTGCCAGGAGGGAGAGAAGGCATCCATGGGAGATGATTATTTTGTGTATGTGTTTTGTGAGCTGGCTGCTTCAGTAGGTTCCAGCAGTTCCTGGGTTCCTCAGCTCCCCACCACACCAGCAAGGGAAGAGATTCTTCCTTTCATTAACAAGAACCTGAAAAGAGGCTGCTTAAGATGGATGCAGTCCACAGGAGACATTCTGACCACACAGCAGCTCAACTTGAGTAGCTTAACCTGTGTGTAAAACCTCTGGGATAGAAACATCCCTCCCAAGAGGTGAATGTCCTGCCCGTGGGCTGTTCCTAGCCAGCTGCACTGGAGCCACCTCGAGCTCGTGGTGAGACCGCGCCGTGCCCCAGTGCAGTGAGTGAAAGCAGCCTCTCCTCATGGGCCTCTGCCCATGCTCCCTTAGCTAGCGGCGCCCAGCAGAGAGGCCAGCTTGAAAATGCAGGTGCTTTCTTTTTCTTGGATGAGACTGTTTGAACGCTGGTGATTGGCAGAAGACGTGTTTGGAATAAGGGTTACATGGGGTAGTACAGATACCCAGTCTAGATACCACGAGGATTTCAGAGCTGCTGTTACATTGGCTAAACTTGCTCCTGCAGGATGCTGTTTTCTGCTCTCCTGTGGGACTGTTGGAAAGTCTGTATCCACGTAAATTCTTTTTCTCCCCGTTGCTTCCATGTGCTTTGAACCAGAGATGGTTTCAAATACATTAAACAAGTCAATATCACCTGGTTCTCAATTTGAGTGGGAAAGAGGGTCTTCCAGGATTCTTCTCATAGCCGATTGATAGAAAAATGCCCATTGGCTTCTTGGTCTTGAGACTGAGAGTTCCTAAAGCAACCTGAAGAGCAGTTACTCATGAACTGGCCCCCCGATGCTTCTGTAGGTGCCAGGCCTCGGATTTGAGATCATTTACGGATCTCACCTGTCCATAAAACAGCCATGTGGAGGGCGCTCTAGGAAGGTCCCCAGCTGCACTGCTAGCTCAGCAGCAGCCTCTGGAGACGGCCACGGGGGACAGCGAGGGCAGCGAGTGCCATAAAACGAGGCCGAGCACCCCGGTGAGTGAGAGGAGGCCGAGCACCCAGGTGAGTGAGAGGAGGCCGAGCACCCAGGTGAGTGAGGCCATGCGGGCCTTGCAGAGCGCAGGGCCCACGTGGGGGTGCCAGCCCCGCTGGGGGCGAGTGCACGTGGGGGCCTGAGACGCAGCCGGCGGCTGGTCCTGCTGGAAGGATCCACGGTCACTTGGGCTACAGCCTCCACCTCACCGGTTTGCAGAAGTGGCCGTTGCGCTGCCCAAAAAGGGAAAAAAAGGGAGAAAAAATCAGCAAAGGCACAGAAAATGAGCCGTGGCTGTCGTGCAAATATACAGCGTAAAGATTACTCTCTGAGGTAGTGAAAGAAGGTGGAAGGCAGCCAATAGCAGCTGCAAAGCATACGGGAACCTGGCTGCAAGGAATGATGCTCATAAAAATCTAGTGGGATTCCAAGTAATATAAGACTTGCAGTAAAAGACGTGGCAGTAACATCAACAAAATGGAAGCAGACTTGCTCTAAAAATGCTTCCCTTCCAGCTCGTGTTGTCAGTGTGACATACAAGAAACAGCATTAGGTTCCCTCATTTCGAAGAGAGTGCTTTTTTATTTCCAATGGTGATCACACAGCCTCTGCTTCTCAGCCCTCCGTGGAGTGAATTATTCATCACAACAGCACTCAGCGTGAACCCAAGGGTACCGCCGAATTCATGAGCAGAGTCTGCTCCTCAAACTTGTGTGTGGGAAGTTTCTGCTGTTGAGCCTCGTTGCTGTGTGGCAGGCGAGGAGCCTGAATACACTGCATACAGCAGTATTACACTGCTGCCCAGCTGCATGAGCTGTGTCAGGGAAGACTGTGACGTGACATTCAGGGCCCTTTCTGTTGCAGATGGATGAGATGTTAAAGGCCTGGAGTGGTGGAAATGCAGCCAGTGTTTCATGGCCAAGGCAAAGGGGCTGGCACTTGTCAGAATAGAGAAGGGAAGAAACAGAGAGAAATTAGGGCTTGATAGCGATTAGCTTTTGCAACCAAGAAGGTAGAGTTGTCTTTAAATATAGCAAGAACCTACGTGTTTTCAGAAATGATTGTTTGAATCATTTGAAATGAAATGACTGAATGAAAATGTTTCAGTGAAAAATGATTGAAAATGATTTCCAGCTTCTCCAACCTATGTGTTTTGGTAGGGTTCGTTTTTCAAAAGGCAAGTGCTCAGCGTTTCTGCAACGAGGATTCCTTGGGGCTTCTCAGGTTGGAAGGCCTAAACCTTAGGCATCCCTTTGAAAAATCCTGTCCATCAAGAACTAAACTGAGTGGGAATAACAGTATCAGCAAATGCTTAGATAATGGAAAAATGAGTTGCATAAAATTAATAGTGTTTTACAAGCTGGCTCTAAGGCCATTTCACTGACTTCAGTTCAGGTCTCAAACTGTTTCCAAATGGCAAATCCTTTGAGCTCTTCTATACAGGATGCTTCAAGTCTTAAAGGCATAGTTTTGCTTCCATTATATTTTAAAGTATCAAAATGTGCTGCTAGGAAGAGCATTTTGGATCTGTGATCATGGAGCAGGAGTCTGGTCCTAAGACAGTCTTGCATGTACTGAGATGCAACAGGGCTGGCAGGTGATATACTCAGAATCCTGTTCAATTTTGTGAGTGTCTTCCTGTGGGGAGCTGCATATTCTCCAGGTGCTCCGGTGCTCCTGGGCCTGGAAGCTCTGCATGTGGATGACCTTGTGCTTAAACTCCAAGTTCCACTCCCCATTTCTACCTCAGATTTGCGTGTATGCATTCTTCAGAAGTGTACTGAGACGTTATTTACAAACAAATCCACGAGGTTTGTTTGCACAAATGGCCAGTGAATTCCTAGCTGGTTGAAGGAAGCACTCTTTGGTCTTGACGTGCAGTAATAAAGGTAAGTACCTCAGTGGCGTATGCTTATGGAACATGTGTAAAAATTTTCAGATCCGGTTACTGAAAAAAAATCCTTGCCTGCTGCTTTGATTATATTGGCTTGTTTACACAGCAACACCTGCACTTTTAATATGGGCTTTTGTGGATGGTGTTTTTTTGGCATCGATTCCACTATCCCCGCTACCTGGTCTCTGTGTTTTACAAAACGACTGCAGGAATCATGGATGTAAGCGAGATGGCTGCTTTAGGTGATCCAGGCTTTCTGGCAGTGTTGCAAGCTATGGCCAGGCACCAGGGCCTCAGTTTTCTACATGCAGACTGTGTCAGTCACTCGCAGTAGTACAAGGATAGTGGTACCTCTGACTGACTTTCATGGCCAAGGAGTCTGTATCATCAGTGAAATTGCCAGTACAGAGGAGCCTTTGCCCAAAATGCTGCCAAGGCAGAGACGAAAAGTGGTGCTGGGGGCCTCATGAGGCAGCTGGACTGCCAGCCCGGAGCTGGGACACGCTGGGATGCCCTGGCCCTGTTCTTCACATAACGGGAGTGCTCTAGGGTTTAGATGATGAATTTGTCACCATTAATCAGAGTCAAAAGCATGTGAAAAACAACACATGGGCAAGCTGCTCCCATTATTTTTGGATGCTCACTAAGGCAGAGTTTTGGAGATGATACAGTCCTAGAGTCTCCTACAGATGAAAAGCTCCCACTAATTTCACTTGGAGGGAATTGCCAAGCAAACATCTCTCCAGTCTGCCCGTTCAGTTGTACTTCCTTGCAAATATTTTCTCTAAGGCAAATATAGCAATTAATTATAGTATTCTTTTTTTAATCAGCACTATCTGGCAAAGTATATTCAGATGAATAATCACGGCTGTGTTAAATATGAGATTTCCAGAGGGGCACCCCAAGCCTGAGGCTGCAGCATTACTGCTTCCTATAGGTGCTTTCCCTCTCCTGCTTTGAGGCCAAGTCCTTTTTGTTTCTAGTTTTAGACCGCTTGTGTGGAGGGAAAGAGCCGCAGAGTGATTCGGGTCGCTCTGGTGCTGGCAGCAGATGCCCATGATGGCCCAGCCACCGCCTTCACGTGCCCTGTCTCCCTCTGTTGCAGCAGTTCAGCTTCGTCTCCCTGCCCACCGACGTCCTGGAGATAGAAGTGAAGGACAAATTTGCAAAGAGCCGGCCGATCATCAAGCGCTTCCTGGGAAAGCTGTCCATGCCGGTGCAGCGCCTCCTGGAGAGACACGCCATCGGGTAAAGGCCGCGGTGCTCGCGCGCGCCTGGGGAGGGGGCGCCATTTTGAAGGGCCCGCTGAAGGCCCCAGTGGGCTGCAGCTGTAATGGCGCGGCGGGGTCGTGGAGCTAACAGGAGTTCCTAAACTGAGATTAAACGTCAGGAATGAGGGTGGTGGCCCTGGTTAGACCTTACGGGACTGTGGGCCAGCCACGTATTCACTCTGTGAGGTTTCCTGGGGCATTTGAAACGTGAGAGCTGGCAGTTAATAAATGAATTGTTCTGTGTGTGTCATGGCGCGAATCTGGAGAGTGCAATATTTTCAATTTGAGTATTATCAAGTATGTTCTAATATTATCAACAGGCTATTTTCATGTTTCAAGGAATGACCTGTGGGTTAAAGTCATGCCAGATCTGTTCTCTTTCTTTTAATTTCTGGACAGTGAAAATACTATTCTCTTTGAAAATACTAAATTTTTGGACCCTTCCCTGCTGCCAAGGAATAACCAGTTCACTACAGCTCAGCTGCCCTGCCCTGCTTCCCCTTTGTGTGGATGTCCTAGGAAGGTGTGTGCTGCCAAGGTGACACAAATCAATTTGAGGAGGGGAGCTAGTGTAGAGGAAGCCAAAAAGGTGTCTTCCAACCATAAGGTTTAGACCTTGAGAAGTAAGGAGAGAAGAAGCCATCTACTAAAGAGAGCACGGGCAATGCAGTTCCCAAGAAAGCATTTCTGAAAATTTGATCTCAGCTGAGCAGAGCAGCAGGAAGCTGAGCTTCTTGGTAGTATTTTTAGCAGCTGGTTCAGAAACTGGATGCAGTTTTGACAGCTGAATCTACCAGAAGTGACTAAACTATCTCCCTGTTTCCCAAGTAGGGGAGATGTTAGAGTGACTTTTCTGAAAGCAGATGGAAAAGAACAGCCTGGGCAAGATACAGCCCCATAGCTGGTATCAGACTTCCCTTAATGTGAGGGAATCCCTTCTCATTTTATCTTCTTGTTTTACTTTCTTGTTGCAAATGCTGTCTTTTAAAGGATGGTGCTCAAAGCATTGCCTAGAGCCTGCCTCTAGATCTGGCTTAGTTATAATACCTTAGTGGCTTATAAATTGCAGGGGAGTTCATACACACAAGTTGAGAAAGGTAATACACAAATCTTGAGATTGTCTCATTTATGTGAGTTTCCAGTGCATGCCAAACTACCCTAGCAAATACAGCGAGCCCAACTGCAAGTGAACTATGTTTCTTCAAAAGCTGTGTAAATATTACCATTTAGTGAACCCTCTACACTCAAAAACTGTTTTACAACCATTGATTCAGCCTCATTTGGGGCAGCTGGGAAGTTAATCTCTTCTGTAGTTTCATTCTGTTCTGAGGGGTGGATGAAGTGTGGCAAAGGGAGGGACCTGCCCAAGGACAGAATGGAGTCATTGATCAACCTTGTCAGGAAGGTGTTCTCCTGATATTACAGCTTCATAGAGGTAAGAGGGGTGGAAAAAAAGCTGCAGCGTAGACATTGAAGCAGTTTGAGCAGAGAAGATGGTAAGTGGGAACTGGCCTGCTTTTGAAAGCAAGAACAGAAAAACTTGAATTTTGTACAAAAGGTGAAGGGAAGGAAATACTGAAATGTAAAGTTCTGCAGAGGGGTAGATATGGTCAGATCAGCAGGGAACTGAAGTCTTCTTACAGTAGTGGCAGTGGGACTTGTTGGCTTCCCATGTTGATATTTTCATATCCATATTGCAGAAGTTCCATACCCACCGCTCCCCCTCTCTACATGCGTGCGTGTGTATCGCAGCAGCCTGTCTTACTCACTGACTCAGCTGTTCCATTGTAATTGAAGACATTGTCCTCTCCTTCTCTGCCATTCGTTCTCTCGTATGCAAGTCGACATGCCCTCATGGCTGGTTTGAATAGCCTTTGAAAATCATTACTGTCTGTGTTTTTGTAGGATTCAGCAGCTTTATCTATGCCCAGGAGACACCGGGTGGGTGGCAGCCTGTCGTGACAAGATCTGTTTTCTTGCAGGGACAGGGTTGTAAGCTACACTCTGGGCCGCAGGCTTCCTACAGATCACGTCAGTGGCCAGCTGCAGTTCCGATTTGAGATAACTTCTTCCATCCACCCAGGTAAGTCTAGGGTTTAGCCCGTTATCTGGGTCTGTTTTTTGCTTTGCATGCCTTTCTCCACAGAAATTTGACTTCATTCCTGGGTGCTCGAGGACGTTTGGCACAATCATGACCAAAGGAAAATGCCCTGCCATGGGAAACCTTGTGAGTCACAATTCATTCCCTGGTCCCCCATAGTTACTGATACCTCATATCACCAGGTTCTCGGTTGCTTCAGATGGTCTGCCATGAAAGTTAAAATGGAGAGGGTAGAAAACTAAGCTGCCATCGGCTTCTCTATCGTTTTTCCATAGAAGTGTTGAAAGGACTGTTACTAGCAGAGTCATCTGCATCTAGGCACTCTGTAAAGGAAAAACAAAGAATCTAATAAAAGAGATGATTGCAGATATTCTCATTTTGTTTATTATTAATGAGAAAGAGTAAAAAAAAATAAAAAAGAAAGTCATTCCTTCCTTCCTTCCTTCCAGCCTGTTTGTTTTCATTTGGTTTTGACTTGTGTTCTCTTGTGGTTATTAGGAATTCACTCTCATGATGTCAATCTAAACTTTAGTTTTCGTGTGAAAAGTCTTGCAATTGTTGCCAAGGGACTTTTGCCTTTCTGTGGTGGTGCCCTCTCCGGGGCACTTAGGAAATGAGCACTTCTGTTGATAGTTGCTTAGTTGCTTAATTCTTTACTTAGTTACTCAATCTTTCACCCTGTAATTGATGCTTTTAATTTCCTCAGATGCCTGTGGATGCCTGTGCCCTTACAACTATGTCCCTGCTTCGGTCAACAGTTCATGTTAAAGGAGTGAGTAATTTCTTTTCCTGTCTCACGCAGATGATGAGGAGGTCTCCATTAGTGCAGACCCTGAGCCCGCTGACCTCCAGGAAAGCCCTGTGAACAACCCCACAGAGGAAAGCCTCGGTGAGCCTCCATGCATCAACACAGTGACCTCAGAAAGTACAGCTCCAGAACAGCTAAATGGATACAGTGTGAACAATATCGATAGCCCAGGGGCTATCAGACCACCTGGGGAAGGCCACCACAACAGCTTAAATGAAGAGCTAGCAGGAGATGGGGAGGTTGATGCGGTGCCGTTTGCTGAACCCTTGGAATCGAACTCAGGAGAAGTGCTGCCTTCTTTGAGCGCCACGGACCTCACGGAGCAAGTGGCTCTGCTGGCCTGCGTGTCTCCTCCCGAGACTGAAGTTAGGGAAAATAATAAAGTCAACTTTGGTTCTCAGGGAGATGGTGAAGTCTTAACCAGCATAGAAGCATTAGATATTGATGAGGTGAGTGCAGATGTACATGCTGGCAAGGATGTAGAGAAGAGCCAGGACGAAGAAGGGGCTTCAGCCCAGGAAGACGAAGACAACAAGCTGCAGCTAAGGACCACGGCAAAGAGGAAAAACAGGCCTTGCTCCCTGCCCGTGTCCGAGCTGGAGACCGTGATCGCTTCCGCATGCGGGGAGCCGGAGACGCCGCGCACGCACTACATCCGCATCCACAACCTGCTGCACAGCCTGCCCTCGGCGCGCATGAGCAGCGACGGCGAGGAAGAGCAAGAGGCCCGGCACGACGGCGAGAACGACGAGGAGTCCACGGTCAAGGAGGCGCTGGAGAAGGACACGGTCAGCGAGAGCGAGACGGTGGCGGCAGAGCCTCCCGCGGAGAGCGAGGCGGAAGAGCCGCTCGGGCAGAGCGCGGCGCCCGCCGCCGCCTCGGCCGAGCACCTCGGCGGCCCCGCCGAAGGGCTCGTGGATGGGGAGCAGCCCGGCACAGGCAGCGAGAGCGAGGGCAGCCCCCGGCCCAACGGCGACACCGAGTGCGAGGCGTGTGACACCTCGTGCTACAGCCCCTCGTGCTACAGCACCTCCTGCTACAGCACCTCGTGCTACAGCACCTCCTGCTACAGCACCTCCTGCTACGACAGCAACAACCGCTTCTCCAGCCATACCCGCTTCTCCTCTGTCGACAGCGCAAAGATTTCGGAGAGCACGGTCTTCTCCTCCCAGGATGATGAGGAAGAGGAGAACAGTGCTTTTGAGTCAGTGCCAGATTCAGTGCAGAGCCCTGAGCTGGACAGGGAGCAAGTGGATGGCTCCTCCCAGTGGCCAGATGAACTAGTAGCTCATGGTGGGAATCCACAAAGAGCCCCAGAGGGTCTAGACACTCCAGTAGCAGGTCCAAGCAGCAGAAGAGAAGGTTAGATCCTGAGAATCGATGCACTGAGCAGCCCTGATTATCTGGATGTCACAGATGGCATCAGATAATTGAGGTTACAGATAGCTTGCACTTTATTTCCTACAAATTGGAGGGCTTTGAGCTGCACCAGATATCAGGGAGGGTTGGATAATTGAGCCTGTCCTTAAAAATACCAGCCGAACCAAATTGGATGGGGATCTGTATATACAGTTTTCTATAGCTATATATTCATCACTGTGAAAAGGAGATTAGTTCCGGGAGTTTTGTGGCAGATCCGCATCCTCACCTCCACCAAGCCATTCCTTATTTCCTGGGATCGTTCCATTTCCCATATCCAACGTGCTGCCATGTCTCTGGTAGTCAGTGAGAGGCCTGACTTGTGCTCGTGAAGGGGCAGACATGCTGCTGTATTCTAGCTGAAGAGCGAGGCCAGGACGTGTGCATGGTTGGTAGCCCTACACAGTCTTAATCATAAAGAAATGCAAATATTTCCTAATAAGTAAGAACAGCCACCTCTTACAATCCCTCTTTTCTCCCGTTGCCTGAATAGGAAGCAAGTCTACCTCAGATTTCCCAAGCTACAGGGCACCTTGGCAGAGACTGTTTTTTTCTTGGATGCTGGCAAATGTATCTGTGTCAAAGGGAGTTCTCATCTCCTTCACATTCTCTAGAGATATAAGATAACTAAGATCATTATTGTTTGTCTGTGCAGTTTAGGTCCTGATTTTTCCAAAGCCTTACGGTAACTCACGTTATGTAGTGGAGTCCCGTGAGCATCCAGCTTGGTCACTGGTCTCCTCTTCAACTTCTTCACTGCTGAAGAAGTAGAGGCCTCAGCTGCAGCTAAGGGCTGTGCAGCGAGGTAATCTTCACATTGCCAAACCCCAGCCATCTGTGGCCTGACAGAGGGACAGCAAATTAAAGTGTCACCAAGAGGGTAACATTTTGGGAGCCTCTCGCAGCCCTAACCAAAGCAGCCTCCCACTTTTTCTTCCCGCATTCCCACTACATTTTCCCTCACCTACTGCCACAGCCCCGCCCAAGACAGGAAGATGTAGCCTGTCTTTACCCCAGGCTGTGTAAGGACTTTCTAAATGGCAAGGCCTAGACCATGGCTTGCTGTGCCGAGCAGAAATGAGCCTAGAGGAGCAGATTCTCAGCACTGCACTGTGCCATGGCCCTGCCCGGGCTCTTGGCATGTGAGCCCACTGGCCTGCTTGCCCAGGGGGCTGGCTGTGTGGGGCTGAGCACTCATGGGCTCATGAATGGGGCGCCCCCCTTGCGATGGCTGCAAGGGGGTGTCCGGAGGGCGGGCGCTGCATCCCGCTTCCCTGCAGCCGGGCTAGCCGGGAGGGAGTGCGTGAAGAGCAGCGCTAGGTGCCCGCGTTGTGCCGGGCGCGGGCAGCCCTGGCACGCGCGGTAGCTGCGGGGCCCTCCGCGCGCTCCGGGGACCGGTGCTGCCGCCGCCTGCGCCTTGCGGTCTGACTAGGGAGCAGGCCGTGCCGGTAAGTAACGCAGCGGAGCTAGGCGGCCTGGCAGCTGGGGGTCTCTCTAGGGTATCAGCATTCCAGGGCTTCTAGCCTGAGCAATAACGTGCGTGATGTTGGTGTCTGCTCAAAACACGCAGCACATAGGACTGTTAGACGTGTCTATACACAAGTTGTTTAAAGAAGACAATTAAGAGGCCAAATGATGTCATCTGACCACCCAGAAGAGGGAGGATTCTTATGCAGGCGATTTTTCTCACTTCTAGATAGTGTGAGTGGTTTTCCAGTTGTACTTAAATTGACTTCTGCCCTCTAGCTATTCCCAAAGGAAAAACAAATGCACATTGGAGGTAACTGTTTGTTTTACAATTCGATAGCTATTTGTTATTTCTATAGAATGCTTATTCTTAGCATGCCAAGATCCCAGCATTAAAGATAGCTAAAGCAGCCAGCATATAGTGAGGTTGGCCTAGGCGAATTTTGGCTCTTCTGCATTTTAAAGTAGCTTTGTATAATACTCTGGTGATTGCAGAAATGTTAAACATTTTTCCCCTAATTTGCATCTTTTTGATGCATATGAATGTTATTTTATGTAACTTAGGCTGTATCTGTGTAACACAGGCTTACATGCAGCTGGAGGTAGTAGTGAACAACTTATCATATGACATGAAAATACGTCTGTTAATAGGATAAATAGTCCTGATTTCTAAGGGTTTAAAGACTGGAAAGAGATCTGAATTATGAAACCTGTGGAGTTTTGACTTGCAGGTTCCTCATTTTCATGCTGAATTCCAGGATTAAGAGTAGTTTTTCATCCTCACAATAAACTTGCTAGTTTCTGAAGGAATTCTGTAAGCCCTGACTGAATCTGAGACTACTCATTCCCATCGACAGAACATCAGGTTGGAAATTTGCTTAGGTTCCATTATTTCATATTTGGATACACAGGCATATATGCAATGTTGGTGTTAAAAACTTCCTCTGCTCTATTTTGTGTCTCCTTCTCTTCTTCTTTCCCACTTCTCTATCTCAGGTCTTCCCTCTTTATCTCAGGTCCTGGCTCTATCTCACTGTCTTTTAACCTCCTCTACTATCACTCGTCTCCTACCTGTTTCTGGTCTTTCTCTCATTCTCCTTCCTTCCATTTGAGATGGAGAGCTGAATTTTGAAAAAAAATGTCTCTAGAAGGGGATGATCTTCTGCTGTGCAGGGACTGCAAAATCTTCCCACTTCAGTCCACATATTCATCTGCAGTACTTTTTTGGAAAAGTGGAGAAAGCTTCAAAGGCAACGTTGAGCCTCACAGTTCTCTAATGGGGTGACTAGAAAGTTGGAATAGATTTTGCACGTTCCTGGCCAGTTTCTGCAGAAGCTTGAGATTGGTTGTACTTACACAGTACTTCTCAGAGATCAAGCCTGATTCTTCTCTCGCTTACACTTGTGTTTCTGGAGTAAATGAGTCCAGAATCTGGCCCGTAATAGTTTAGCATTGACTGCAACCCAAGACCAGACCCTTGGCTGCATTATTTTGATGATTCTTTGACATATGAGTAGTTATAAAATAGAGCCTTGGAAAAGGAGAAAACAGAGCTGCTAGTACAACACTGCTCTTAACATTTTCTGCAAAATAATCACGTGTTTTACAGTAGCACATTTTTTAAACCACGTTGTGAAAACAGTGAAATGACTGTGAATGTCTTGAATATCTTGTCCGTAGGTGATTGCCCTTTACTCCATAATTCTCAGCCAGTCAGCCAGCTTCCTTCCCTGAGGCCTGACCATCACCACTACCCAACTATCGATGAGCCTCTTCCACCAAGTAAGCTTTAGTTTTTCTCATTTATTGTATTTCTCAACCTTTCCTGTTATCTGAAACAGTGTAGAGGTCAGTATGTCTTTCTAAATGACCCCGTCTGTCCTGTATATTCATTCAGCAGAACTTAAGCAATATGCCCTTTTGTTTCCCTTATTTAATCCCGACTCCAAATGTTGTCATGTTATTTTGGACAAGCTCCATAAGCTCCTTCTGCCTTGGTCTGTCCTCCATGGCTACTGTGAAATGACAATGATATTCCCTTGGCTCCAGTCACTGTTACAAGACTGGGGTGAGTGGGTATCTGCAAAGTGATCTGGAAGCCTCTGGGTGCTGTGATGATGCAGTACTCGTTTTTTTCTCTACAAAGTTTGTCTGCAGATTTTTGGGGTTTTTTTTTGTGTTTCTTGTGGTTTTTTTATGTCTTTTATTTTTTTTCTTTTTTTCTTTTTTTGTCTTTTTACTCTGACCGGATCTGATAATCCATGAATTTTATGTTCATTATGGACTGTAATGGGGTCTGCAGTTGACAGCAGTAAGAAAATGAAATGGTTTTAAGCGAAGTGGTGGATTAGCAGGCTGATAGTATGGGATTTTTAGCTCCATAGCCGTTGCTGGAGGTGTTTCCACTTGTCTCCATAGCCTTTCCCTTGTGTGATCCTGGAGAATTACCCTGCTTTTTGCATTAGCATGAACTGCCCAGAAGAGTGCACTCTCTGCCCTGCAACATTCAGCATCGCCCTTCAACTTCAGCATCTGATTTAAGACCCTAAACCATTCAGTGCCTCAGAAAAGCAACCAGGCCTATCAACAAAGCCCATTATTTTCTTCAGAGCCCAAATAGGGAGCACACTTATTTTGCACATGCTGCCCTTGACAAATAATTCATCCTTTACCAACGAAGCTCTCAGTATTCCCCAAAGTGCAGATGGCCTCGGTGCTGGCGTCGGTTGCACAAGCAGCAATGATGGATTCAGATGCCTTTAGCCCAGTGAAGTCTTATTAGAGCCCCCCTGTGGCTGCCAGTGAGTGATGAAATGGGAGCAGTTGCCTCTGCAACAGGCCAACATTTCTCTTCTTCCCACTCTTACCTCAACACCTGGTGCACAGGGCACCTTCCCAATGCGATGCCTTAGTGAGAGGACACCGGCAGCGGTTGAGGTAAAAAATAAACATGAAAATGCTGTGAATCTGTGTCCTGTTAGCTGCTGTTGCCAGTGCAATGCTGGGCTTGATTATCAACCTCAGAAGGCAAGTATTTCTATCACTGGTTTTCACAAAGGCTGGCATGGTAGGGTGTAAGGACATGTAATCCAAAGTATGCAGCACAGTGGTGAAGTGATGTGCATTTGTTTTTAAGCATTTGCATATAACATATAACATATTTGCAATAAAGATTGAAACTATAGACTTAAATACATGATATTTTTTAGGAATATAGTAGTAAATAGTGATTTTGTTAGGAATTTAAGTTAACTTTTTGGGAGGTAAAAATTAATGAGATGATACTGTCATCTAGAAAGGCACTGCCCAAAACTGGTAATGAAATTTTCAAGTAATTTCAAAATGAAAAATATTTAGAAATATCTAGAAATATTTCTTCTTCTAGCATTCAGTATCACTGTCTCAGTGCCTTTAATACCACTTTATCCACAGATCAATAATTTTTGAATTGTGTGAGAGAAAGACGTTTTATATTTTAAACAAGAGTTAAGTGGTCAGCTGGCTTTTATCACACATGCAGCACTAGCCTCTGTCTGGAAGTAGAATCAAGGATAATTTACTGTTAGTGACACGGTGCCAGTATTGACTGGTTTTACCTCTCTCCTGGAGAATCCATGGATAGTCTTTTCTTCTCTTTCAAATAAGTCTTCCAAATACCTTTGTTTCATCGTAACTCCACAACAGTTGGTTCCAGGGAGGAAATTTAATTTCAGACAAGTTTATTGGGCAACATATGGCAGAGCAGGTTTATTATTTATGTAGGAATGCTGTAATGACCAGTCGGAAAGTTAAGGCACACTGGAGATTGACAGAAGATTTGCAGTTTGTATGGCCTCATGACAGCCTTAATAGTCACCTCTTGCTCTGCATGTATTTGCTAATGCTGCTGGAAACCTTGCAGCACCGGAGCCAAGAAAAACACACGTGCCCTGTTCAGAGCTGCCTCTGTGCTGGCCGTGTGGCTGAGCTAGAGAGGCAGAGCCCGCGGGTTTGTTTTGCCCCTCCAGGATTATGGGCCTGCCAGAAAATCCTGCGTCTCCTGGAGCAAGGCAGAAGAGGTTCAGAGGGTGCTGTGCAATATGAGTTGGTTGGTAGAGGGGAGTTGCTGAGGGACAGACCCCCTTATTGCCTGTTCTCAGCCAGGGACCAGTGGAACCAGTGTCCCCCTCCCATGGAGGCTGCATGTGTAGTCACAGTCGTCCTTGCCTGAGGGAGAGAAAGAAGAAAGAAGAAAAAAAGAAAAGGAAAAAAACAGGAGATTTGGCTGCTTCCTAGATCCTTTATGCTCCAAGTCCGAGTCCTGTCTGTCAGTTCACCTGTCAGCCTGTTCATCCCTCTGTGCAGGCGTCCGTCCGTCTGTCCGCACAGCCGGTACCGCTCGTAGCCTCAGTGGCTTCCGCTGGTTCTCTTGTGGGGAGGCAGAAAGTACAGCATTGGTAGGGAGAAGACACAGCAGAAGCATCAGCACCTGCCACCTTCCAACAGCCTTCCCAGTTGCCCAGGAAGGTGGCAACATGCCAGCTGCTCCGAAGAGCTCTTGCAAGGAGCGGTGTGCGTGGGGAACCGCAGCAGGTGCCTCCAGCAGCCGTGGGCACATCGCAGTTCCTGATACGTTAGTGCAAGAGTGAACGGGTGAGCCCAGTTTCACACTGTAAGCAATGCCTCCAGCAGAGACAGCCTTCCAGAAACTGCCCTGCAGCACCATCCAGACCTGCTGTTGTCACTGCGACCTCCAAGCTCCGCACAGGTTGGGTGCTCCGAGCTTTCTGAGCATGAAGCTTAGGAGCTCTGAGTTACCTTTCGTTGGAGATCCGCTCTTAAGTCAGAGTTGCATTAGGCTGGACCATGAGAAGCGCTTGTTTCGCTGTGTAACAGGATAGTGTTATTCTTAGTGAATGTCCATCAGCAGGCTACAGACCAGTATGACCAGTATTAAGGGATGTCTTCTGTGGGCTGGCTGGAATGTGGGTCTAATAATTGCCTCCCAGTCTCTAATTATCCTCTGAGCTTTATTATTCTCAACCTGCTGCACGATCCTGCAGTGTGGTGTGAGGTCAAGTGTTTGACCCTTGCCAGACAGCAGTGAGGAAAACGAAGGTGTTCCCAGTGACGTGGTGGCACCAGGCATTGCCCTTGCTCTGGCCAGGGGGTTCCAGTGCTGCTGGTGCTGCAGATGGGTGCAGAGGGACCCTTCTCCATCTGGGCTGCTCTGGGTGCTGCCTGCAGCCCGGCCCGCGTCTCCAGAGGGCTCCGAGGGGCTCCCTGCAGCTCTGCTCTGCTTCCTGGGCCCCTTTCCGCTCTTCCCGGCATCCACTAAGCTGTGTTCTCAAAGTGGCTACAGCATCCCTGGGAAAGGGAGGACAATGGGAGAAGCTGGGAGCCCTCTCCTTAAGATTATGTGTGTATTGAGTATTAAGTGGTATTTGCAGTGAGAGCCTCTGTGCGTGTACCCCTGTGGGGTGGCTGTCTGCTCTGCCCCTGGCAGCACATTTTGGAGAACTGACACGCGTGGATGTGGCTCCTTGGTCCTTTGGTCTTACAGAGGTTCTTCCAAGGGCTCCCCAAGTCCATGTTTTCAGGTTCCCATGATCCATGTAGCAGGAGCAACCAGGCACAGGTTGAAGATGGCCAAGCCTGGGATGGGACCAGGCTGGGCATGGGAGCTGGATGCAGACAGGGCCCGTGATCACAAGGAGTGGTTTCCTGATACAGCAGGGAGAAGCACAGCTTCAATCCCACCTTGGAGGGTAGGGAGAGAAGGAATAAAACCTGGTTGGTCCTGTATTTGCTTGTAAAGAGCCATGGAAAAAGGAATAGATGCATCCCCACCTAAAGGAAGGAGGAGAGAGCCATGGCAAGGGTATAGGGAGAAGAGGGGCTGGGTGCCCCCAAAGGCAACTGCTCACTGTGCGTTTGTGTCTGAATGTGGCTGGTGGCTTGTCTACAATGTATGGAGCAAGTACGTGCATATGTTTGATAGATATGTCATCAGCTGGTGATCGTGTGGAAATGCCAAGTTAGCAAATTAAATTCATGGTACTTCATGCCATCCATTCCAAGCAGTTCAATGTATGGCTTAGTTGTTTTTTTTTTAAATTCACTTCTGAATTTCCTATTTCCAGATGATTTTTTATCAATATTTTCAATGCTTTTCATGCTTTTAAATGTCATTTTCCACCATCCATCAAATGTATATACAAGAACTTTCTAATTTTCATTCATGGGACAGCTTAGACTAATATTGGCAGGAGACAGCCATGCTGCAAGACTCAGTATTATCTGCTGCAAGTTCTCCATCGAGCTGGCATCCACGAGAGCAGCAGATTGATGACAATCAGCTGCTTGTATTTATAGAGATTCCTAAGAACAGGCCAGCCAGGCCGTGATCAGTTTTAGGTGAGGGAGAGCCTGTAATTACTATATCCTTCCGTATCCTTCTGAAGCACTTTATGAAAGAGCAATGAAATACGTTGCTTCTGAAACATAACCAAAAAGAAAACATGGGATTTGGAGCATTAGCTGAGACTTAATCTTTCTGTGCTCAGTACCTATCCTGTCTGGCTGCCCTGACCCCCAATGAATCCAGCCAGCCAGTCTAACTGATTCTGAAATTATCCAGCCCTTTACAAATACAGCCAATGCCACTTGGTTTTCACAGCCAATTCCCTAGGCTGCCTATGTGCTCTGAGTGAACTAATATGTATATACGGCATATACATCTATGTGGGTATGTGCTTAGTGTATCGGAACCTGCAGCCCCCAGAGGTGTATCTGAATCCATAGATGCCAGACGTAGATGTGAGGTAGCTGTGCCCGCGTGTGCCCGTGCACCCCGCACGTGCCCGGCGCCGGGGCCGCACAGGG
This sequence comes from Nothura maculosa, assembly GCA_032353885.1. Lineage (NCBI taxonomy): Eukaryota > Metazoa > Chordata > Aves > Tinamiformes > Tinamidae > Nothura > Nothura maculosa. Next base: position 647,832 of record JAUBOD010001026.1, read on the forward strand.
CACTGAGCGCCCCCCTTGCTCTCTTTGCTCCCCCAGACTGGGAGGCGCGCATCGACAGCCACGGCCGCGTCTTCTACGTGGACCACGTGAACCGCACCACCACGTGGCAGCGCCCCACGGCCGCCGCCACGCCCGAGGGCATCCGCCGCTCCGGCTCCGTGCAGCAAATGGAGCAGCTCAACCGGCGGTGAGTGCTCGTGCCCATGGCCTTCCCCAGCGCCCGGCCTCCGCTCCCTGCGGATCTGCCTTCCCTCCCCGGCCGTTGCAAAGCACGTTTCCTCTGGAGACCTTTCCCCAAGGTTCTCCTGGAACCTTTCCCAAAGGTTCTCCGAACCTTTGGGAAAGGTTCCAGGAGAACCTTGGGGAAAGGACTCCAGAGGAGATGGGTGAAGCCGTTTTTGCCGCTCGGCTCTAAGAGCAGCACCCGTGGCTCAGTCCCCAGCAGGGCAGTGCAGCACGTGCAGAGGTCTCGGAGCTCGATTGCCTTATCAGTGGGACGTTGCCCACGCGCGGGTGGCCCGCTCAAGGACTGCTCTGCTTTTCCAGCATTAGTATTGAATTGCTGTGAATGTAAACCCTCTACACCTAGACCTGCTCAGTGCTGCACTGGGCTTGGTAAAGCTGTGGCTTTGTTCAAATCTAGCCCAAATGGCTTTTACATGCATTTTCCACTTAGTTTGACAGCTTCCTACCCACATTTGTTTATCTTTTCCTACTCATGTTTGCTTTTCAGGTGAAATTTAGCTGGAAAATGTAAGCAGTGGGGAAAATCCTCGCATTTTACTTGAAAAAGGGTTTGTTTTCTTCTGGATTTGTTTGTTTATTTGTTTTATTTCTTGCCTACTGTAATGAAACGGTTTCTTTTCTAGTCAGTCAAGACAGAAATGATATTGTAATGAGAGAGTGTGAAATACCACAGAAGTTTGGGGCCTCTGTATTAAAAGAACTATCAGGAGCTCAGGGAAGAATACAGAGTTTCAAAGTATTCTTTCCATGGTGCAGAGTAGTTTGGAAGCTACTGCCTGCTCTCTAAGGGGAGCTGAGCCCTGAATGACATGGGCTAAAAAGCTAAGTCCGTTTTGAGAGCAAACCAGTGTTCTGCAAGTGATTTTTGTGCACAGTAAATGCACACATCAACATCCTCCTCAAAAAGAGGATTTTCTTTCTCCCTCCATCCCTGCCACCAAATCTGGATGGTATTTCACACCACCACCATATATTATTTTTTGTAAGGGTTAAAGAATCCACTCACTGTTTGTTTCCATTACAGCTTTCCTCAGAATATGTCAAGCAGCCGTGTAAACATTGAAGAAACAAAGAATAGTGGCTATTTCTGGTAGACTCTTTGAAGGGATTTACATGGTTCTTCTCTTCCATTTGGAGGTTGTCTTTAAAAAATACTTGGTCCATGTCAAAACTCAGACAGTTTGATTGCACAGGAGCAAGTTATCTGACACAGCAAGCTCTCTTGTGGGTGTAATGCAGAACATGGGGTTTTTTGAGTTTCTGTGTGTGTGTTTTTTGCTTTCATTTGGTCATTGAACTCTCATGCAAGCCCAGCACAGCCAGTAATGAATGCCTGAGAGTGTCTGCATAGGAACTTACCATTCTGTTAGCAGACATGACTTAATTAATAAACCAAAGGCATTGTCTTTGTGACCTACCGATTTAGACTTTATTCTTCCATATTTCCATCTTGTCTGTCTTTTTTTTTTTTTTTTGAGTATCATCATTTTTTTCCTTGTTTGGCTTTGCAATTGGCTATTGATATATACACCTCTGTATTTCAACACTTTCAGTATCCAGCTCTCCAGTTACAGAGCGAGAAGCATAGGTGTTCAGTAACGGCATAGCTCGCCTCACCGGAATCCCATAGAGACTCAACACTTTACAGTTAATAAATGAGGCTTTCATGGCTTCTTGGGGCAGATGGAGAAAATAATGATTCTGAAATGTCTACTGAAGAGCCTAAAATTAAAATCAAGAAATACACAAATATTTTCTGTCAGCACAGAGAGGTCTCCCATTGTTCCTAAGTTTGGGCAGTTGAATAAAATGTTTCTTAAGAATCCTGTGAAATGGCTTCGTGCTGAACATTATAATGGTCTCAACCAAGCTGAGAATTTCTGAAGATGAAAGCCATTTCTGCATTTTCAACCTGGCTTTCATAAATTCAAAAGTTGTCATTGTCCTAAAGCGGGACAAAATCAAATATTTCTCCAGATTTGGCACATGTGAAGAAAATAACTTTTCTTAAGCAGTTACTGAAAAGTGCTGCAGAGGATCAGGCTGTGTTGAAGTATTCATTTTGCAAATACCCTTCTGTTGTATTTCAAGATTCATTATTTGAAACAATCTTCAACATACACACCAGAAAATTATTTTAGGCAAAGCAACAGCCAGCACAGACCTTGCTGATAGACTTAACAGCAGCCTGAACTTTTGCTCCAGGCTCAAACAAAATGGGACTCGAATCATCTTGGCAGTTTGAAAAAACTTGGCTACTTTTCTTCTTAAACCAATCTACTCACTTTTCAGCTTCCTGATTTCATATGGGGAGGGGAATGGAAAGACCAGAATATTACAAGGAAGCTTGGTGTTTTCCAACCTGGCCAAAACCACAAAGCTTTGGAAATTCTGCTTGCAAAAACATCGTCACTCTGATTGCTCCAATCCAGGAGCCCAGTCCCAATTTACTTCTGTGCTCAAAGCTTCCGATTAGCCCGACTGGCCATTTGGGGATACAAGGAATGCAAAACTGAAATCCAGGCTTTGGGCAAGCTCCAAAGAAACATCTCTACCTGTTATTTTGAAGGGCTTTGCTCATTTTCTACAGCGCTACCTGCGACTGCTTGTTAGCAAAGCAGGTATCAGCCACTGCTGTTCAAACCCTATAGGGAAGCCCCTGTGCAGGGTATGTGCTTTCAGAGCTACACTTGTCCTTGCTTTATTTTAAGAAATAATAAATAGCAAATTAAAATTACATAGTTAAAACAGCCTCTGTGTGATATTTCTAAACCTCTGTTTCATTGACAAATGCTTTGAAAGCCGGCTGAAATTTCCAGAGGCATTCCCATAGCTTTTACCTTTTCAGTGTTTTCTCCAATTACTTTGACATTTTTCTGGTATTTATATAAGACATTTTTATTATATTGAGACTAAAACAAAAATAGTAGCCTTTTGTTGGCATACAGCTAATATTGCTGTTTAAAATTTGCCAGTAGGGATTTTCTGCCATCTAATTAAATTGGAGCTACAGTTCTTTTTTTATTTTCTTTACATGCTACTCACATCCCTTGAATATTTGACCTTTTTTTTTCTCTTTTCCCTTGCTATTGCATGTGGGTGTCGTAAAACTCCTCAGGTATTGGAATGGAAACTTGGTTCAATTAGCCTGCAGTCGAGTGAATACAAATATAAAACAAGGGTCTAAAACAGAAGCTCAGAGCAGCTGAGGTCGATTTATGCTGATGTGAAATCTGCTTTGTGAATGTTACACCTTAAAATCAAAAAAGAAAAACTCCAGTCTTCTTAAATCTTCTAAAAATGCTGTTTGTTGAGCTATTGAAGCATATATTAAATGTAGCTTTAAATTACTTTGATTACTGGGGGAAAATACATTATATTCTCTAAGTTTTGGGTAAATCTCTTAAAACTTTATTTTTCTAAATTATCTCCAGTCCCTCTGCCCAAGGTCAGGTTGGAGTGAGCAACTGGCCACTATTGAGGTATATAAAAGCTAAATCCTAACTATATGTCTTTAATGATCCCATGTCACTCTGAGGAGCTCAATCCTGACCAACTCCTAATTTGGAATAAAATGCACGTTAATAAATAGAGAGACAGGAAGAAAGGAAAATGTAGAAGTCAGAAGATGAGCTGATGAGGGGAGAGAGAATGTTGGTCAGTAAGATGAGAGACAAATAATACTGGATGAGATTTAAAACAAACAGTAGAGCTATCCCAGTTTATATCAGTACAGGAATGCATTCCGGAAATAAGGATTAAAAATACCAGGATGGAGTTAAACCTAATTAAAATATTAAGAGCTGTTTTCCTTCCCTTCCTTCTTTCATTGATGCCTTTCCTTCTTTTTTTTTCTCTCTTTCTTTCCTTCTTTCTTTTCTCTTTTCTCTCTTTCCTTCTTTCTTTTCTTTCTTTCCTTCTCTTTTCTCTTTTTCTTTCCTTCTTCTCTTTCTCTCTATTTTCTCTTTCAATATGTAAAAAGGTTTGTTTTCTTCACAGGTTGCTAGTTAAAAGAAAGAAATCTTCATCCCTGCCTTAGTCATCTGTTTATGTTGGTGAACGTGTTAACTAGAACTAGTATTTTGTGTAGTAGCTATTTGAAACACTCTAGGTTGTTCTTTCATCCTGATCCAGTAGAGTGTTTAAAATTGAGCTCTTCTTTTCTAAGAGCATGAATAGTCCTGTTATCAATTAATATGGAAATTAGTCCCATAATTAATATGTAAATAACATTATAGAGTTTAAAGCTGCTTGCACTTGAAGGTTTTAGTTCATTTATTTCTGTCATCCTCAATAGTGTTGACTTATCTCTGTATTCTTTCCTTTTCCTTGCTCTGCAACTAGGTATCATCCAACTCAATATAAACACCCTCTCCCACTGATTCCAGTAAACAGCCTAACACTTGTTTCCCCACACAGTGCACTCAGCTCATGTGTTACATCTTTATTCTCTTTTTGTGTGTGTGTGTGTGTGTGCCCTATCAATTTGATTGTACGTTCTTTGAGCTTAAACTACCTGCTAAGCAAGCTGCTAACCTACCACAATGGAAGTATTCACAGAATCTCAACCTGGTTGAGGTTGGAAGGCACCTCTAGAGATCATCTAGTCCAACCTTCCCACTCAAGCAGGGACACCCAGAGCACGGGGCACAGGGCGGCATCCAGGCAGTTTTGGAAGATCTCCAGGGAAGGAGACTCCACAACCTCCCTGGGCAGCCTGTGCCAGGGCTCTGGCACCCTCACAGGAAAGATTTTTCTTCCTCATATTCAGATGGAACTGCCTATTTTAAGTTTGTACCCGTTGCCCCCTGTCCTATCACTTAGCACCAGTAAAAGCAGTCTGGCCTTGTTTTCTTGACACCCTTCCTTAAGACATTTGTATACATGGGCAAGATCCCATCTCAGTCCTCTCTTCTCCAGGCTGAACAGGCCCAGCTCCCTTAGACTTTCTTCCTACAAGAGATGCTCCAGTCCCTTAATCATCTTTGTTGCTCTCCAATGGACCCTCTCTAGAAGCTCCACGTCCCTCTTGTCCTGGGGAGCCCAGAACTGCCCCCAATACTCCAGGTGCAGCTTCACCAGAGCTGAGGAGCAGGATCCCCTCCCTCGACCTGCTGGCCATGCTCCTCTTCATGCAGACCAGGATCCCATTGGCCTTTTTGGCCATGGGGGCATTGCAGCCTCATGGTTACCTTGGTGTCAACCAGCACTTGCAGGTCCTTCTCCACAGAGCTGCTCTCCAGCAGGTCAGTCCCCCTCGGCACTGGTGCATGCGGTTACTCTCTGTTACAGACATTTGTTCATCAGTGCCAAGTGTCACATTTGCCATGTCGTGGTTGGTCCAAGTGTGAAGAGCTCCATCAGCTGGAGAAGAAAAGTCGGGCACATATTCTTGTTATCTTCTTGCTGCCGGTAAAAGTATTGGAACTGTTCAAGGAAATGTTCACTGCTAAGGTAGAAAGTACCAGGCAGTTCTTCTGTTAACTAAAGGAGACTGTTCCTTTCTCTGAAAACATGCAGATACCAAAATATCCAGCGAACGATTGCAACGGAGCGGACTGAGGACGATGCCATCGTTAACAACAGAGTGGAAAGGGTTCCCACGGGGGGAGGCAGTGACTCCGAGGCAGAGCCCTCCCAGACAAGCTCAGGTATATAAAAAAACCATTCACGTTCACCACCACTGAGTGGTCGTGATTGATTCTGGGGAATATCCGGATGTTTCCACTGGGTACTGGAAGTGGTTTACAGCAGGATATAGAAGCTATGTGAAAGAAAGAGGTGCATGAAGTTGCAGGTACAAAGACAGAGACAAAAGGCTTTCGTATTTTTTAACAACTGCTAGGGCAGACAAAGTATTTTTACTTTAGTAAAGGATTATTTGAAATGAAACTAGAGAAGGCACCTTATTTTCAGCTCAACTATTGCAAAACCTGTACATCTTAATGCAGTGTGATTTGGTCTCGGGGGGCTTTGCCTTCTAAGAACACTTCACTTACCCAGGGCACTGCAGCACTCGCCCATGTGGTTGCACCTGCAGTGGCCCTGGCATCGAGAATGAAATACATTTTTAAGGCTGCAGGTTTGTGGTAGCTGTGAGCTGATCCAAGCGCAGGCTGCCACCAAGGGAGGCACAGCCACCTCTTTGCTTATCACTAACCCGTGTGACAAGATGCTGCACCAGAGCACAGAACAGATCTGGCTAAAAACAAATCTTTCACCTTGTGGCTGGTGCAGTTTACAGCCAAATCAGTTCTCTCATCTGGCTTTTTACATAACCAGAACAGAACTAGTGACAGTACAAAGGAGAAGAGGAAGGGATGTACCTAGGAGCAGGACGGGATGGACAGACAGCTCTTCCACCCTTCTTGGTGGCAGTAATACTTATTTTTTCTTTGAAATTCTGGAAGCAGAGTATTTTGTTGGAAGTTAAAAAAAAAACCTATGCCATGAAAACGAATGGCAAAAACCAGTTTGGAAGATATATATTGGTATTTAATGCCAATAATTGAAACATGAAGGGGAGATGCAAGCCACATCAGAATAAGAGAAAGCTGTTGTATGATACATTTGCCTTTCATTTTAAAAAGAAATTTTTAAGGCAAATGTAAAAGGAAAAGAGCAGAAGGACCTTGTGTGGCACTTTATATCACCAACATGGAAGTGAGCAGCAGAGCAAGGGACTCGCTTAACCCAGCCTTGCTCCCAAATGCTTTGTGCTGATGAACGCCTCAGGCTGGACTGGAAATCAGCTCTCTCCTCTGGAATCAACCATGGGGAGAACCGTGCTCAGGGTTTGGCTCACAGCACTGAGACAAGCCCTCAGCTAAAGAAAACTGTTCTGGTCACAGTGCATGTGACCCACTGTTTTATAACACGCAGGGTTGAAAAACATCCAGGTCCTGCCCTGCCTCTCTCAGCTCTGCAACACTAACCATAAGGGAAACATCTGCTATTTTGCCAGCAGGCTTGTCTTCAGAACACAAAGATATTATTTATTGGGCAGGGTGGTGATGTTCTTATACATGTTTATATATGCTTCTGTGACCATGCAATAAAAGTGAAATAATATGCTACTTTGCTATGTTCACAAGGTTTTGCTTTGTGCTCTTTTTTTCTCCCCAGAAATTAGGAGGGAAGGTTCCCTTTCTCCCGTGAATTCTCAGAAAATCACCTTGTTGCTGCAGTCTCCCGCTGTAAAGTTCATCACCAATCCTGAGTTCTTCACCGTGCTGCATGCAAACTATGTGAGTAACTGTGACTGGCTCTCTCAATGCCACTGCTTTCAAAGTGCAAAAGCCTTCTATGAGGATGAACAGTGAATTTTAATTGCCTGATTCAGGTGCACTTGTCCTTTCTGAGCACCAGACAAGCTGAGCACAGCGCAGGCAGATGGCTCCAGAGAAACTTTTGATGAAATTCTTCTTCATACAGGAAATTTCCTGGCATAGAAGAAGTTCTTGCCTCATTAATATTATCCTTCCAGAATATGCAGGAAATCCTGGTTTGTGCTTGGTTCATTCTGTTCTCTTTTGCTGCAAGGCTTAATATTATTGCTTTTGCATCCTTGTTCCTGAGGAATTTTATTCAGATGCTACCAAATCTCAGGGAAATAGAGAACAAACTTCTTATTGGCTCCTGCAGTTTGCATTCCCAAGAAACAGATGGGGAAAATCTGTCAGGCAATGAAGGAAATACTCATTTGAGTCAGTATAACTATTATAACTGTTTTCAATTACATAGATTTTTTTCCCAGAAAAACAACAAATCCGCATGTATTCTTGCAAACCTCATGTGCACTAGAAGAAGTTAAAGGGCAGGCCATTCAGAAGACAGCACTTAGGGAAATGTCACAAGGAGAGGTGCAATAACCAGGATTCTGTCCTAGTTTTCTGTGTCTTGAAGGTAGTTCAGCTGGACATACACGCCTGACTTCAGAATCTTTGGAGAAATTTCCTTTCCTGGATAAAACAACTTTTTTTTTTTTTAAGAAATGAAAATTTTAGGAGTTGTCTCAGCACAGGTCTTTCACTGCAGACAGACATCCTGTTCTGGCTCTGATGCTGCACTGGTTGATGCCAGCTCTCCATCTCCAATTGTCTATCAGAGATTTTTGCCCCTGAAACTTTACAAGGGAAGGCACATATTAAGAAGTCATCTAACTTTAGCTGCATTTTAGGTTATGGAGGGCACATAATGTCCATTGATAGGGTGACGTTTGATGATTTGTAGCTCATTTTCATTAGGCATGGCTGAGAAATGAGCAACTGATTCCAAAGTGGTACGTGAGGAGCTCACAGGAGACTGAGTCCCAGCTTCATTTCATACTAAAAGAGCAAATCCAAAAGAGGCTCTTGGTTCAAACTTGCAAAGTTGTCACTAACATGGGAGCCAGAATAATCCCCTGAAGCATCTGTCTAATAGTCATACAGATGCCACTTGTACAGAAATAATGGCCCACATCATTACCTTTGGCTTAACATGGTTGTAGTGTTTTAACCACAACCCCCTATTAAATCTATTAATTATACCAATGAAGTTGAGAGTGGAAAATATTATCCAGCAGTTGGAATTAAAATTAAAAGGTGCTCATTTTGCAGATATTTTATTTCCGTGGAGGGCTAAAACTGCATTTTTATAAAACTACATTTTTGCTTTCCATAGTTAAGCAACTAAGAGGTGCTCAGTCACTGATCAAACATTAGATCAAAATATAACTTCTGTTGTGCAGTACATGGGACTTCAGCGATTTGTGACCTTTCCTAGGTTATAACTTAAGTTATATCTTTAAGGCAGAGATCATATCTCTGTGATTTCACAACCTTTACCATTACTTAACATAGTTAGGGACCCTGAGCTGCAAAGAAGTATTCTTTTTTCAACACTACCACTATGATAAATCCTTACATAAAAAGAAAAGGTAATGCTTATAAATGTTCTCTGGCACTGCAGTAGTTGGAATGGATTAAATATATACACAGATGAAGAATTCAGATTTCTTAGGTCCGATTCTCTGGACAGGTATCCACACCAGAAGTAGCACCCTTGGAGGCACAAGTCCATCAGTGACAGGGATTCCATGAAGTGCTTTGTATAGTGCAACCAAAGCTCCCAGGAGTAATTACAGTCATTGGGCTCACCAGCAACACCAGCAGCACCAGCAGCACCAGTGCCCTCATTTTCTCTCCAGCTCAGAAGGGGTGCAGATTTTTGTAAACTTTTAAGCCCTGTCTTGAGGAACATTTCACCCAAAGTAAGAAGTCCAAAGGGCAGACCATGGCAAAATGCTATTATCATTGTGTGTTTTGTGGAATTGTATCATCAAATATATTGTAGCAACCAATATGACTGATTCGGGCACCTATTCTGCCCCCAAATGAGCACAAACTCCCCCTGCTCGGCCTCAGTGGATGTTCCTGGAAAAGCAAGAGTTCGTGTCCACTGTAAGATAAAAGGAAGCCTCAAGGCTGGTGTTCATCTGGCTCCCAAAACCATATCCACCATATGCATCCAACCATATGCTTTGTAGTCAGTGCAGAAAGCAGAATGCGATTCCAGGGAACTAATTATATCTTCCAAGATACAAAACTTTAACTGTCCATTTCTGTCTGTGAGTATGAAATGACCCTCCGGTGACAAAAAGTCAGATATAAACATCAGTACTGCAGTCCTCCACAGCTGATGGATCCTATCACTTTGATTTGAATTGCAGCATACCTACATTTTCACAGCTGCTTTTCTGGGGTAATCTAGTCACACAAGCAGGTTTTGCCTGGGCCAGGAAAGCACTGTAATTAGGCACAACTACATGCACAGGGAGCGTGTGGTGTCTCAGCTCACTGACTTTAGGCAGTGAAGTAGGAGGCAGTTTGCAGGCTTCCTGTGCATGGTGTGTGGGATGTTTGCATTTCCAGAATATATTTCTTACTTTTAGGTGTTCATATAAAATAGTCATTGAAATGATGGAAATGAAATGGAAATTGTTCTTGACTTTAATGGGATTTGTTTGAGCTTTTCATATAAAGCCCATGAAACAACAAAGTGTCCTTTTGGCATTGGAACTTATTTTTCTCATCTTTGTTTCCCATCGTACAGAGTGCCTATCGAGTCTTCACTAACAGTACCTGCTTGAAGCACATGATCCTGAAGATCCGTAGGGATGCGCGTAATTTTGAACGCTATCAGCACAACAGAGACCTGGTAAATTTTATCAACATGTTTGCTGATACCCGCCTGGAACTTCCTCGTGGCTGGGAGATCAAAACTGACCAACAGGGCAAGGTAAGAGCATCAACAAAACTCATCACATTCTACTCTGTGATCACTCGGGTTTTTTTCCTGACTCAAAATTGGTGATGGTTTCGCTTAAACAACACAGGCAGCAAGCAAAGTTATTCCAGGAGTTGGAAAAAAGCTTCAAGATCAATGTTCTGGATCATAGTGGTGACCCCAGCTTTCTGTGGGGTACCACACATGGCCAGGGCAGTGCTGGGCTAGCAACAGGAGCAGAATTAAGCCTGAGTTTAGATCTGCCATGACTGCAAAATTTGGCTGTTAGCACTTTGCTAGGTGACTTTTTCAACCATCACATAGATTAACAAATGTTCCTTGATAGTTCTGTGCTTTTCTGTCGTATTTATCGTGTGATCATTGCATATGGTTTTTAGTCCTGTAACATGAGGTATTTCCTGTGAGCTGTTCTGGCTCAGTGTGGAGAGCCCCATTCCTCACAGATACCCTCCACAGGTTGGGACTAAAGAGGAGATTTTGGCAACCCAGTCAGCAGTGCTTGACAATTTGTAATCCCCCAGTTTTGACTACTGGGGAATTCGACAATCCGTAATCCCCCAGTGCTGCCAGTTTTGCCCACCTTCTGCCACCAACAAACAAGCCCACAGAACAGCAACCCAGCGACCCCTTCTTGCTGTGTTGCAGTCTTTCTTCGTGGACCACAACAGCCGCGCGACGACGTTCATAGACCCGCGGATCCCGCTGCAGAACGGCCGCCTGCCCAACCACCTGACGCACCGGCAGCACCTGCAGCGGCTGCGCAGCTACAGCGCCGGCGAGGTAACGCCCGCATCCACCTCTGTGCAATCACAGACCCTTCGAGTGCTTGCACAAATCATCTGGCACATTTGGATCTTCCAAAGGGAGTGAGGGGTCTTTTTTTTTACTAAAGGGTTTCTCTAAGAGCCTGCAGGTTATGAAGGTTTGTATTTTGACCCTTTGCAGAGCAGAATAATAAACTGATAAAGCTAAATAACTGAAGTGAAATTATGACAAAGTTAGATTTTTAACTTACTGGTTTTTTAATATCCTCATCTTGCTTTAGGAAAGGCAAGTCATTAATTATTTTTATGGCCTGATACTTTAGCAGCCTCAAATCTTTCTTCAGTCCCCACAGTGCCCATGTTCTCTAAAGAGATATATTCCCTAGGAAATGTAATAATACTCGTTGGCATTTGCATCCTTCACCTTCCAATCAGGCTAAGCAATCTTTCCTGCATTTCACAGGGCTGATTTTCACCAAAGAGCAGTATGGGCAGGATGACTGAAGCATAAATCCCACTGCTGTAGTAGGAGGCACAAGTACCAGCAGTCGCATTGCTCTTGTAGCAAGGATTTGTAGGGGGGTTAACATTAAAATGTACTGTACCAGATTCAGCTTGCATCCTTCCTACTGCTTGGGATCAGAAGGTGGAGAGGCTATGAGTTCAGGACCAAAGGCAGACCAGGCACAAGCAACTTGGATGGGTTTTCCCCATCTTGGATGAATACAGCAAAATACTTCATGCAGATTAAAGTATTCCCGCCTCATCTTCCCCCCAGTTAGCAATTTCCTGTAGTTTAGTGTTGCTAGTGTGTCCGAGTCAAGTGATGTGAATGTGACAGTCACCCTCCCAAGGGTTCTGGGCCCCCGTTTGCCCACAGCCTGCTTGTGTATTCACCCAGTGAGGCACAGGAACACCACAGAGCGACTCAGCAAACCCAGCATGACAAACACACTTTTCTCTGGTAGCAAGACTGGCAAAGAACAATTTGCAAGAAACCCAAATCGTGGCTTACAGGAAGAGGTGAGTACTTTTGAGCCATGGCAAACCCTTCGCCAGGCGCACTGGTTTGGCACGAGTAGCCCAGCCCTGGCACGGGAAGGGAAAGGGCCTTTGTGACTGGGCAGCCCTAAGTGCTGGCGCCCTCCCCTTGTTCCCAGGCAGCCTCCCACGCTGCATCCACCTTCTGCAGCCTTGGCATTGGCACTAGCTTCCCATCCAGGGGCATCTGCTGCTCCACTGGAAGGACTCCCATTGATTTCCACAGATTTTGCCTCAGTGCTTAAAAACCCAGCATTTGCAAGGAGAAAATTCAGCCCTTCCAAACTCAGCCCATGTATCAAGAGCTGTGTGTTCCACACCCTTTCTTCCAAGCATATTTGGATGTGCTTGTTTCCTATAAATCAAGAACACGCTCAAGGCTTTGTCCTGGCCCTGGGTCAGCTCGCTGCGCTCCGGCGGGTTTCTCTGCTGAGCAGGTGGTGTGGCCTCTGGAATCTGTCACCAGGACTGCATCTATCACCAGGACCAAGTGAAGGACCCAGAAAGACAACCAGCAGCCTTGGGCTTTACACACAGGTGCCAAATGAGCATCTGGCACATCTGCAGTCATGATTCCTTGTGGGTGCCAGGGAGAGGAAGGAGCCAGGGTGCTGAGAAGCCCCACGCATGCCCTGCACTCAGCTGACGTCCTACCCTGGTGCCAGCATGACCCACCAACCCTGTGTGGACTTCCCAAGGGCTTCGTGACACTTGGTGATCGACTGAGGAAACAGCAGATAAAAATCATAGGCAGATGAGCCCAAATTCCAAAAGAGAAATCCCCCCATTTCACGTGCTCAGGATGTCTCTGAACTGAGTCACATGCGGGAGTGATGGTGGTTGTAGGAATTCTTAGAAAATGAATAGAAAAGTCTATTTAATCTAGGAGAGGACAAGTATTACAAGAACTAAATGTTGTACATTCAACTGAAAGGAAGGCAGGGTTGAAATTCAGTGAGAACTGTTGACCACAGGAACTAATGATTTTTCATGAGCATTGGGTCCCCATTTCTCCAGATCAAGAGTTCCAGATCAAGAAATTGTACTTTTCTGGATCATATACTGTGAGCAAAACCAAATTCCAATTTAGTTACTCAAAAGCTCCCCCATTAGAGGTAGGATTGGATGGGTTGGGGTATCCAACTAGGGAACAGTGATCTCCTGCTCTCCATTCTGTGACATCCATGAATCTTCAAAGCCCTTTTAGATCCTTAAAATGTGGCTTTGATTCCTGCCTAGTATAAACTGTGATGTTGAGTAGACTATCTCTGCACCAGCAATAAAGATACTGTCTTTTACATTTCAAATACACTTTTAAGGCTCCCTTGTAAAATTGGATCATATAAATGTGCTTTCTCAAACCTAGTGGTTTTCTTTCTAATGCTTAGAATTCCTTCTAAGTAGAGGAGGAAGAGAATGGTCACACAGTTTTTATAGACCTTTGTTGGTTGTTTCAAGGGGCTTTTATTTAAGTCTTACCTCAGCTACTGGCAGGCCAAGCAGAGATTCACAATGCCACTCTTCCTCTTAATCTCTGTATTGTGGACTGCATTTTAAAAAAAAAGGCAATTTGTGGATATAATGGTACTCTACTTCCTTCTGTGAAGAAAGAAGGCATCCATTTTATAAATGACTGTGTAATATTTTTGCTTTTCTGTATGTTGAAGTAGTCTTCTAAAGGAAGGACATCTGTTAAAGTTTCTGACCTCCATCTGTATAGATTCTTGATATTAAACGGTGATGCATGTAAATTTGACAAAACACTACAGATACTTCAGTAGACACTTTCATTTCCTTCAAGTAAAAGCATGAATATTACAGATAAAAAGTCATTGATGCAGCTCTTGGTTACCTGATTTTTGAAAAAAGCTCTTAACTGTATGGACATCCCTATCTACAGAACCAAGGGCAGCATGTGCTTCAGTCCCCTCTGCCATTGCTGCAAACAAAGCAGGTGAAGAGCACAGAACATTCCCTGCAGAAGGAAAAGTTCTTTCCTCAGTGGAAGTCACCACGTGTGGTAACGGTGTGTAGAATTTTAAAGCCATCCATCATGGAGAGGCAGGAGACCCTGGAGAGCGTGGACATGCCGGAGTGCAGGGCTGTAGCCCTAGACTGTCTCCTTACTGCGTGCCCAAAACCACAAGCAAGCAGCAGGACACACACAACCTTGTAAATCAGCAATGATATAAAACCCAGGGAAGGATGTTATGTCGCTGAAAGGCTGCCGGTTTGTTCTCCACTCTGGTTGCAACATCCAGGATCAATGGCAAAGCTGTTAAAGCCTGTCTATAAATTTGTCAGATTGCCCTGCGCTAGATGAGCTGGGTCACTAATCATTAGCAAGGTCACTTTTTTTTTGTAATTAGAAAATAATGTACTCATCTAAATTAAATGATTAAATTAGAATGTCAATGCAGACAAGGCCATTGTAATTAAACAGTGAATTGGAGCAATCAATTAAACTGTATTAGCTAAAAGATTAGAAGGAATATTCGAAAAGCAGAAGTTAATTAGGCAGCTGGGAAATTTTGCTGTGTTGTTTAGAGATATGAAAGTATGAAGACCATGATCCAAACATAGTGTTAGTGATGCCTGCTGATGGTGATGAAGAGAAATACACCACACCACAGCATGGGGTTTATTCTGCTAATCCAGAGCATGGCCTTCAGCTGCCCACAGAAGAAAAGAGCTAAGAAACATTCCCAGAGGACTTTTTGTCTGTTGTGGTTTTCGTCTTGTGCCTAATCTTCATTCTCCTTCCATTGGATGGATGGAAATGGATGGTGTACAGGCCACGTGGTGCAGTACAGTGACTGCCAGGGTCACAGGATTAGAGCTGCCTAAGTCTGATCCTGAGCTCTGTCCACGAGCCCATGGTGACGTGACAAGGAGGTGGAAGGACAGGGGAGAAGTTTTAGCGGAGCAGAGAAAGGCCTTGTGTCCTGCAAAAGCTTCGGAACAGGACGTAGAGAGGAAGCCAGTGAGAGCAGAAAGGGTGCACCTCAAATCTCTTGCTTAGCAGGGCTAGATGAAGTGTATTTGGGAGAGAACATGGCTGTTTGACAGCTAAGGCTTTCTCAGCACCTGTGTAGCTGGTGCCCAAAGTGTAGATTTTGTTACAATTGCACCAATCCCTGTGGCATTAGCTGCTGTTGCAGTTAGTACCTTGCATGTAACCTTCTTGGCAGTTCAGCCATTAACTGCTTGTTTTTAAAGGTGAGAAGGCCTGGGCCAAGATTAGCACGTCAGTTTATTAAATATTGCAGGTTTGACTCTGTTCTCTGTGACACCAACGTAAGTCTCTTACAGTCAGCAGACACCAGCATAAAATATGTGCAACTGAAATCATAATTGCAGGATGGAGCAAAAGTTCACCCTGCACTTTCACAGCAAGGTTTGTGCTTTGAGTTCAGGTGTATTTAATTAGAATCATTAGGATTTTTTGTTGTTTAACCTGTGTATTGGCCAGCATCAAGTGCATTGACTGGTATCTGGTTGCATATAAACATTTTATACTTCACATGTTCCAAGGCTACGTGCCAGTCACATTTAGCTTCTCGGCTTTCGTTTCTGTCCAGTTGGAAGACCTGGCATTTAGCTGTGGCGTTGAAAGAGGACTGGCACTATCTGCTTGGATGCAAAGCTGAGCATTTAGAGTATTGGAGAATGGGCAATTTCTTCCTGAGGTAGTTGCCAAGTCCTACAATTTGTTCAGTGAGGAAGAAGGAGACATGAGCCTAGCAGAGTGGCAAGGGGAGTCGATGCACATCTTGCCCTGATACACTTTGCTTGCACTGATTTGGGCTCTTCTGGCTCCACTGTGGCCATATCCCTAAGGAACATATATATGAGAAAAGTGAGTTTCCCTAAGATAGCAGAATTCCACCCAGCAAGTGACATTCCTGATGACAGGTTGCCAGACCTTGTTATATGTCTCTTATTATCCTCCCATCTAAGCGTTTTCCCACTCTTTAAGTATCTCCCTTGCTGACATGATTCCCTTCACTAGATCGAGTGCTTTCAACAATGGCTTTTTTTAAACTGAATGCTCCAGTTATGTAGTAGCCATAGATTTCTTTCTTACTGCTGTTTTTATTTCTACTTAAGATCATATTCATTTTTTCAGTGTTTACAGTTCAACTTCTAATTCAGGAATGCAAGTTAGTTTACCCCCTGGCCCTTTGGGTTCTTTTCTTTATGGTTCTTTTCTTGGCTGTCATCTTCATAGATATATCTCTACCATGTTACTCTACTCTTAAATTTCCTTTCAGCAGTGGTGAGTGAACATGAGAGAGTTCTTTCAGTTTTTTGTTTGTTTAATTAATATTGCTGTAGAATCCTTGAGGTCCATGGAATTGAACTGGAGCAAGATACTTTTATTTCATTGAACCACAGAACTTTGTCACCATAAGCCCTGTGTTAACCTGCATGTACTTCTGTATTCATGGCAGTATAGGAGAGAGGTAATAGCTCTGGATAACTGCATCCCTCCATTTGGAAGCACAACGCCAGCCTTTTTTTGCACTAGCTGAAGCCTAAAGCTGTAATTCCCACATAAACTTTCTGTCCTTCAGTCAGTCAGCATCACAAACCATCCTAAAGTCACAGATCAGAACCCCTTTTTCCCTGACTAGTGTCCTGCTGATGGTCTGTTTTTCTCCTTTTCCCCCTTTCCTGCCCTGCTACAGGCCTCGGAAGTCTCACGGAACAGAGGAGTGACTCTCCTGGCCAGACCAGGCAACAGCCTCGTGACCGCTATTCGCAACCAGCACCACCACGAGGCGTTGCCGCTGGGTAAGGCAGCTCTGGGTTGTCTTTTGCAAGCAGCACCCACAAAGATGAGCATTAAGACTACTCATCAACCACATCCCCTGCTCCCTATAGCGCTGTGCCTCGCTAGCAGTGCATCAGGGTGACCCAGCACAGTCACCATGGACTCCAGAAGGGCCCGCCAAGGATGAAGAAAAGCCTCTGTGTTTTCTCTTTTTGCCTTTACAGCTTACAACGACAAGATTGTTGCTTTTCTGCGCCAACCCAACATCTTTGAGATGCTGCAGGAGCGTCAGCCCAGCCTGGCCAGAAATCATGTGCTCAGGTAGCCTTTCTTCCAGACTGCTGAAATGAAGTTCTGAGAATGGCTTTTGTAGGGAAAAAGTATCTATTTGTTATAATAAAAAGGATGAACTCAGACCCCAGATAAAACTATCATCATTGAAGAGTAGGCATGGGCCACCAGAACCTACGCAGTTCTAGCTGCCCAAGAAGTAATAAGAATAAAAGTAACTGTGGGCAAATAATGACAAATCTCATATCCACTCTAAATATTACTAAATAGCAGAAACTCTGTGGATAGCCAGGCTTTATCTATGGGGTAAAATTGTGACTCAGTGGGGATCAACAGCAAAACTCCCAGTAACACCAGTGGAACCAGAATTTTACCTCCTGGTTTGATTTACACTTTTGCTGTGAGCATAGTCACCCTAGATTTTGTGAAGAAATGGAATACTCTGAAGTAGATTTTCCCATCTTCATACTGATGATTTAATAACAATCTTTTTAACCTAGTAGGTTTAAAAAAAAAAGAAAGAAAAGAAGAAAATGTGGAACCAAAGCCAGTACAGTTTTGAACATTCTAATTCCAAAAGTTAAATTAATTACTTGGGCCTAGGAACTGAACTGGTGTTAGTCCCAGTTAGCATTGCCACTGTGCACCAACTAAGTCTTTGACCCAAGCTTTTTGTGTGTGCTGTGGAGCAAGAAGGACATTGGCAAGTTGCTGGTGGTGAGAGAATAGGGAGCTAAAGAGGGGAAGGAGGAGAACCTTCAAGTTTCTCCAGGGTATCTTCTGCTGATAGCCCTCCCAGCCTGTCATTTAGCCATGAGGGCCAGACAAAGAGTTCTTTGGGTATAGGGATTAGACTCACTTCCTGGGGGAATGAATACATGCAATTAAAATTAGGGAGACAGAATGAAAAATGCTTCCAGTATTCAAGATTTCTGTAACTGAGATTTTTTTATCTTCACCATCAAATTATTCCAGACTATTATTTTTAACGGGTGTAATTTGAATTCTCGCTCCTCAAAGAACAGATGATGCTTTTATCTCCTTTAGAGCAGAGAACAAAATTGACTAGTGATAGGGACCAGACAGCTTAGCCAGGGCATAATGAGATTTGTAACAGGATATTGAGCCCTTCACCTCAGGTCATTGCTTTGATTATAGCTTAGGTCAGGAGCGATCCAGCGCTACCATCTGATGCCTGTTCAGTAGCCCTTGTGAAATGGGCTTGTTGGTCTTGCACAAACCCTTCTGTCCTTCTTTTGCTTGACTTGCGGTAGAAACTTTGACTTAATGTTAGAATGAATTTCTAGGATACTCTAATGTTTGAAAAGCAGAGGAGGAGTTAGGCTGGAGTGTAGCTCTGTGTCTTGGCATGGTCCTACACTGCCGGTACAATCCTGTCTTGTGCTTCCCACTCTTACTGGCATTCATTATATGGCAAAGTTTGTGATTTTATACATATGGTATATAACTCCTTTGTGACTTATCAATACCCAGTTAGAGCTGTCATTTTCCAGCTAGAACTGACAGAGATAAAGAAGTATTATATGAAACTATTACGGAAAACTGCTGTTTGAGTTGGAGCCTTAACTAAGGTAAAGTCTGGCAATGGAAGAAACTGCAGTGGTACACCTGGGCTCAGAGGACTAGGAATCATTCTGTTTTCTAAAACATGATCTAAAACATCTAGCTTTAAGACCAGGAAATTGAGTAACATAAATAGATTCTTTTTTTTGCTAGTTTGTTGAATGAGATTAGAAAATGAATCAGGGCAGTTAGAACGTTTGCCATTTTTGTAAGGAGAGAAAAAGGAGCTGGCAAAATACTAAGGAATAATAACTTTATCCATAGTTCGTGTCTTTATAAAGTCTTCTTTTCTTCTTTTCTGTGTTTTCTTTTTTTTTTTCCCCTTTCTGCTCTTTTCAATAATATAATTTATGTTTCAGGGAGAAGATCCATTACATTCGGACAGAGGGTACACATGGCCTTGAAAAGTTGTCCTGTGATGCAGATTTAGTAATTCTCTTGAGGTAATCAATTTGACCAGAAGCATAATATTGTTTCTTACAGTGCCGAAGAACCTGGCTGGCTTTTTTTTCAGCATAATTGACAAGATTGTGTTAAACCTTCCAGGCCATTTGTCATGAGAATAGGATTTCATGGTTACTGATAGCCACGCAAAATAATTCTGCTGGAGTGCCTCAGTCACATCTTGCTTTCTGGAAGCCACTCTCCAGTGATGCAGTGAACTCCAGCAGCAGCCAGCCAGTCGATCAATATGGCTGTTACCATTAAGTAATTGATGAAGAGTCCGATCAAAATGTTTCCTTTCAATGGAAACACTCTTGTTTTCAAAAAAAAAAAAAAACTTGTTTTTCTCTGTACAAATGGAGAATTCAGCTGTTTGTGAAATTGCCAGTTCTGCTGCTGTAGTGTTGCCCTCAAAAGCTGGGCAGTGTCATGAAACCTGGAAGCACAGTACAGAGTGATTTGGGGGTTTGTAATTAAGACTTTAATACTGTCATAGTTACTTTTGCTTAACGCAGATAAGGACTTTTGTTGTCGTTGTTTTGGGCTTTCACAGAAATACACAGAGCAGCACTACCTAATGTGAGAACTTTGCTACTTGCTCCCAACACCTTCATATGAATGGCCAGAGTGCCATGCAGGTGTCTCTGAAAATATACACCCAAAGAGAAGCAAGCTGGAAGACAGAAGTGCCTCCTCTTTACTCATTTCCAACCTTTGGATGTTGGAAATTTACCATTTACCACATATTCTCAGGTCTTAATTCTCTCTCAGTAGACTGAGGCCTTAGCATGAAGTGTCTAATCAAGCTGTATATTTATATCCCTTCATCTGATGAATGTGAACCAACCTCTCTCTATCATTTTTCCACACAGCCTTTTTGAAGAGGATATTATGTCCTACATCCCACTGCAGGCTGCCTTCCATCCTGGTTACAGTTTCTCTCCTCGCTGTTCACCCTGCTCATCACCTCAAAATTCTCCAGGTAAGGAGAGGAGGAGGCATTACAAAATCTTGCATTTGGAGTATTTCTCCATCTAATAATTACAAGGGAGCAAACTGAGAGCTAACGTAAATTACCACTCTACGGATTCCACTGCCCATTCTGAATCTGCCCCACACTGTGCTGCATCTCTGCATCTGTTCCCATTCCTGTTACATGTTTGCTGCAATGTTAAAATAGCTGGAAGACAGAGACTAGGAGTCGTCAGTATAGAAGAAGGTATTGTCCTGCTTTTCAAATAGCCAGGGAGGATTAGGATAAGAAGAGAATGGTGATTGCCAAACATAACTCACGGGCATGGAAGAACATTCATGGGTACTGACATTAGATAAAAGGAGCAAATAGCAATTTCCAAATCATAGGTGTATCACAATACTTCTAATAAACTCCTATAAAATACTCCTATGGTGTTAACCCTCCTCCACACCATGTTCTAAAGACCCAAGATTCATCTGTTTTAAGACCTGAGGGGAGCATCTTGATGGTCTAGTCTGACCTCCTGTGTGGAGCTCATTAACTTCTGTTTGACAGGAAACGTATTTTCCAGAAGATACGCTGGCTGAGAAGGTTATTTCCAACTGTGACGTGTCTCTGTAGTTATTGTTTATGCTATAGAAATTTGAGGAGAAAATGCCTCCAGTTTGCCAAGATACATAACCCCTACCACAGCCTCCCTGCTTGGCTGTGTCCAGAGGCCATTTGGAGAGAATGGATAGAAGTGTGATCTTAAGAAATCCATTTTTGGCTGAGCTTTTGAAAGTCCATTTCAATTGTCTGGTTTCAACCAAAATTTACAGGGGAGAGATGTCCAAATCTTAGGGATGGCTTAGAAAATTCACCGATTCTTTCTTTTTATGTGCAGAACTTAAACACTGAACCCTTGTCCGTAGGGCCATGGTATTTAGTGGGAATGCCCATTGTCACAGTGGAATTGGAGCACTATTATAAATACACTTCCCTCCTCTACATCAGGATAGGTCAGAAATAAGACTATTGCAAGACCAAAGTATTCAATCAGTACAGTAGGCAGGAGTTATTAAAAGAACTGCAGGAGCTTCTACGTCTTGTGAAAAGCTGCAAAGGGCAAATACTAATTTCAGAGAACATATCGTCTGCCTCCTCATTTCTGCTGCTGGTTACATAGCCCATGAGAACCACCATCTCTTATATCATGGGGAATAATATCTAATAGAAGAAAGGAAGTGTCACAAGGGATTCCCTTTGTACAGCATGTAAATATGCCTTTCTGTTTCACCAGTACAGACAATTAGTAATGTCTTTCCCTCCTGGCAACCCAGACTGTGCTCCCACTAAATGCACTAAATGCGATTTTTTTTTTGCCTTCTTATGGAGGATTTTCTGCCAGATTTCTCATAAAAGGCCTTGTTTTTTATTGTGTTCTCTAACGAGATAGGGAAATGGGATTTCATGGATCCATTCTTTGACCCTTTTATGGCATGACACTTGTTTATACAAAAGGACTAATCAGCTGCTTTGAGATTGCAGACTTCAAAACAAAACAGGTCCCAAATCTGCTCTATGTGTGAATCATAATAAGAAAATGTAGCATTTCTTCCTGACAGACGTCCTTCTTGAAACCACAAAGGGGTTTTGTGTTGATGGCTGGAAGTGTTTAATGTACAGTCAGATTATCTCTGGGAAACCCAATTCCCAGCTTGGCCTCGGCTCTGGCCTCAAGATAGAGGCATTAGTTTGAGCTCCAGAGGTTTAATCCTGCCAAGTAACAAGATCTCCTATCCAAGGCCAAGGAGAGTGTGAAAGGGGGAGAAAACCTAAAACCAGCGACCATCACCGGGAATTACTCACGTCAATCTTACTCATGCCTTTCTGATCCCTGAATTTCCATTCAGATCAATTATAGTTGAAGGCTCAGGCAACAGAAGGGCACACACAAAGCCAGCTTAATCACTGAATAAGATGTATTCCCTGGAAGTCTTCGGAATCCCTGAATTGTAGGAACAACTCCATTAATATCAGGTGGAACAGCAAACAATTTGCACACAAAAATCCTTCATACTCCTGTAAAATGCTCCTACTGCTTTTGATGGGCAGTAGTGTATGGAAACAACACGGGCATGTTTTGGAATGATTTAAAGCCTCTGACACTTTCGGGAACTGCTTTTTCTTTTCCACCAGGACTACAGCGAGCTAGTGCCAGAGCACCCTCTCCATACAGGAGGGACTTCGAAGCCAAGCTACGTAATTTCTATCGAAAACTTGAAGCCAAAGGATACGGGCAAGGTCCAGGTAAAATAAAGTGAGTATTATGGCAAGTCTTTCAGACAGTCTAGCATGGCATAACTTGGGCTTTCTTCATGACTCCTGATTCACTGATAGGGAATGGGAAACACATCTGAGAGAGCAGTTTGTAAATCAATCATCAAGATGAGATAAGACCTTAGTATGTCCTGAAAAAGAGTAAGTCTGTATTTAACAGAGATATTAGTATTCTTACCTGTAAGTTCCAAGTAGGAAAATGTCTGTGGTAATGAACTACACATTACTGCTGGCTTTACTGCATCATTGTAATGATGGAGTAACTCCAAATCCTTTGAATCTACATATAGTGTAACTCAGGCTCAGAGCCTTGCTATACAGATTTTAGCTTGTCCTTGTGGGTTTGACTTTCAGTAGCTCTTTGTGTTGACAACGCAAACTCCTGGATTTGAGCTATCAACAGTTCTCCCTCTGTTTGTGTATCCTGGGGATCTGTCTCTGAGGCCTCATGTCACTGGGTTTGGAGTTTGCTTCCAGGGCAGCCTGGCAGGTGACTTGTGACTCCGGTGAGCCTCGCGCCCTGCTTGTGCTAGTTATCCTACTTGGCTACAGGGCTCTAGGTTTCTAAGGTATTTCCTGGGCATCTGGTTAAATTTATGCATAGGATTGGCTTCCTACCAAAACACATCTGTTGTGGGGAAAAAAAAAGAAACGAGGCAATTTATTCCAGACAAACGTCATCAGCAAAATATTCCTGCCGAGCCGGGGAATCCTGGTCATTGGTGGTTATCCCTTTTCAGAGTCCTGTTAAGTGGATCCAAGGCAGACACAAATTACATTCCAATGTACATTGGAATAAGCAGGATTTCTTCCACAGCCAGTGTTTAAATGCACTATACATTGAGTTGTTTCAGAGAAGGAGTAAGAGCTGTGTTGGATAAACAGAGGCTGATACTCCCTTTACTTACCCTGCTACAGATGCAGTAATTCCACGGATATTCACTGGACTGAATCCAGGGAGAGTGTGGGGCCAATCCAAGGACAGTGTCACTTCATATACGCAGGAGACTCAGCACCTCTACAGAGATTTCTATAAATAGAGGGTGTTATAGAGAGCCTGCTAGCAGTACCACTGTGCTGGGCACCTCATCACCGCATTATGAAGACGTTCCCCTATGAGGCTCATACAGAGAGCAGCAGAATGAAGCAACTCAGGGAAACCCCATAATGGCCAACTAGTTTTACCACCAGTGGGCACGAATTTATCCACTTCTTGGAGGCTGAATCTGTCTCTTTACCAGCTCCTGTTTACCTTCCACCCCACCTCCTCACAGCAGGCTCAGATCTCCATTTCTCCCTCCTTTGCAGGTTAATTATACGGCGTGATCACCTGCTCGAAGGCACCTTCAACCAGGTCATGGCCTATTCACGCAAGGAGCTCCAGCGGAACAAACTCTACGTCACGTTTGTTGGAGAGGAAGGGTAGGGAACTTCAGACTCTTACCAGTTGTGAAGTAGCTGCACATTGAAAAGCATGGCAAGAACTGGCCAAAACTGAGCGTCTCTCCATATATGTTCTATGGATCCAATATGGATATATTCTATGGATCCAACAAATGGAAGGGCCGTTCATGTATGTTTAAGTAAAACATGGAGCTTCTGTTTCCACATCTAAACAGAACCTTTCAAAGTCCCCCTTGCTCACCTCAAGGGCTACGTTATAATTGAGAATTATTTTATAATGGAAAGACCTCTATGCTTATTTCTATTCTATTTCAATAACTCTGCATTAAAGTCTCTTAAAGGAAAAATAAATAAAGGCAAGGATAGGATTTCAGGATGCTGGAATAGTTTCAGTTCCAAGGCTGCTAGAACAGTAAAACTCTGGGACACCATCAGAGGGTCCAGCAGCTTCCAACACCATCAGCCCTGTCAAGTGAAGAGCTTCTGCAGGGCTGAATTTGTCTGGAGACGTGGTAAGTGCAGAGGAGAAGAGAAGTCACCAATCTCCCTGTGAGATGCTCCCACAGACATCAGTTAAAGGGGATTTACTAACACCACTTTTTAGACTCTGTGGATTCAGCATCTTCTAATGAAAGCCTTCTTTTACATACGGTTTTGCCCCTGGCTCACAAGTAAGGCCTAACCATGCAGCTCAGCTCAGTGTGTGTTTTGGAGTCGCGTTCTAGTGTGCTAGCACTGGCCAAAGGCATGCTATTTTCCCCACATCTCCAGTCACTTTTCCTGTGTGTAGTACAGTATCCTCAGGACACTGTTGGGTTTGCAGTTTCATTCTTTCTTCACTGTTTTATGTACATCTGAGGATATATTCGCCTGGGGTTTCTGCTCGTTCATGCTAACAGAGATTCTGCTGGAGGGACTCCAAGATTGCAATTTCCCATGTGGAAGAGGTGATGCTGCATGGCTACATGCTGCTGTATGGCCATAGCTTCCACTGTTGGCTTCCCAGACAAAACGATGTTGAAAATGAGCTATGAAGGGTGTATGTGTTGCTCAGAAATGTGGAATCTAGTCTCTGTTATTGTTTATTGAAACAAACATTTTGTTGTATTTTATATCCTATTGCTTTGTAGGTTGGACTACAGTGGCCCATCCCGAGAATTCTTCTTCCTACTGTCTCAGGAGCTCTTCAATCCCTATTATGGGCTGTTTGAGTACTCAGCCAACGACACGTACACCGTACAGATCAGCCCCATGTCTGCCTTTGTGGAAAACCACCTGGAATGGTAAGGACCTCTTGTGCAGGATTGAATGATCCTTTCACAGTCCTAGAGAAACGGAGAGGCAAAGCAAAAAAGGGTTTTAGGCTAGTTCACACATAAATGTTGTTGCTGCTTTTGGGAAGATTAAGAGAAGAAAGTGGGTAAGTGTAAATACAACAGCAAACCCTGAACAAGGTGTGATCAGGTGCAATTATTAAAATGTCCTCAGGGCTTGTCATGTGATGATTGCATGCTTCTGTGTGCATGTGGAAACAACAGGGAGAAGAGCTTTGCTAAATCCAGCGCTCCTCTCCTTTGTCCCTTTCTGATAATGTATGTTCTCTCTACACATCAAGGAGCCTTGTGCTTGGAAGCTGTGCAGGGGCCTCCAAGCACCACCCTGCCTTTCTAAACCTACTACAGGCCTTAAAAAGAAGTAGCTCTCCCTCTTTTCTCCCCAACAGTGTCTCTGCTTCTCTATGGCAAGGACGGTGGAGATATCAAGCTCTTTTACTGTATATGCATGGAAACAAATTACTGATCTTTGTGTCAAAACTTCTGAGAGCACATTGTGATCTCTCTATTTGTCTCTCTGCCTCCAGATTGCTCCGTCTTTGGGAGCTGTTTTCCCTTTGATAGTTTCAGATGTGGTTCAGTGAACCGTGGGCTGCCATCCCAGGGCTTCGTTTGATCTCTTAAGGGATTTCATTGTGTCAAAGAAACACTGACACATGGCTTTCCTATGATGTTTTTCTTTGTCTAACCAGTCTCACTGGCACCCCTCAGAGATGCTTTTTTCAGAAGGCAGTTTAGGCCCCCTCTAACTTGCAAATAGCACATGGCCATCTGTTCTTGTAAACTCTTCCCTTTGGCTTTGGCTTCCAGTGGGCAGAAGATCAAGAACAACGAAAGGGTCGTGCACACCCCACCTCTCATGAGGCTGCGCTGGAGGGAAGGGGTGTCGCGAGGATGTAGCAGGGGCTCTGAACTGGTTTCTAATTTATCACTCCCAGCAGTGGAGCTCCATGCTGGTAATGATCCTTGCATTAGGCTGTTTCTACATTGACATTAGCAGGCAGAGAGTGGCTGTGATCTCACAGCTCTTTTGCTCCCACTGCTGTCCATCCAGGAAGCATCAGGCAGTGGCTGGCCCAGCTTTCCAAAGGAAATTCAGCTTCTCCTTGGTTTGGCTTCACAGGCAGTATGGACTCCTGGTTGTGAAGATGCATTTTGGTTCCAGGCTACAGGAGAGCTGAGGGAAATGCAAACCCAAGGACATTTAGCCACCCTGTACCTGGACGTGGTCCTGCTGCTCCAGGAGCTGTTGCTGTGTTAACCCAGCAGAGCTGGAAAGAGGCCCTGCCTTCTCCCCATTATAAATACTGAATTTGTGACCAGACTGCAGCTGCAGTTTTCTCATCAAAAGTGATAAACTGTGCTGCAAGGAGCATAAACTTCTCACTGCCTCCCTGCTTTGTCCTTTTCTTATTTGGGAGATTTCAGCTGGGAAGAGGCATATTTTAAAGGTTCCCTAGGCATATAAAAAGAGAGGAAAAAAACTAATGGAATTTTCTGTAGGAGTTAGCACCTAACTCAGAAATCAGTAGCGCTTGGACGCCTTGGCTAATATTCCTCAAGATATGTTTATACCTTCTCATTTTCAGAATATTATTTGGCATCTGGACATTGGGGGTGGAGGGGCTGGGTTTTTTTCAAGAACAGAGAGATGAAGTTGGGCTGCAGAATGAAATAAATGCTGCAGACAGAACGGTCTGCACATAAAGCAGTGTAAACAGGGCAGGACTGCAGAGGACTGCAGGCAAAGATAAGCAATCCAGTAAGTGATAAGTGCTTCTTCTTGAACCTGCTATGAAAAGAACTGTGAGACCCACAATTTATAAGTAAGTAGTCTGGTAGGTTTCACAATTGGCTTTAGATATCCAGATATTCTAAACATTTTTTTTCGTTGGGTATGCATTGACCGATTAGAGCTATACATAGGTAATCCTAGAGCAGTTAATTCAGAAGTCTGCATAGTCAGATAAGACAGAATTGACCTAAGATTGTTAATACTCAACAAATAAGAATCTTCCCATAAGGGTGTATAAGGGAACTTCTCTGAGGATGGTGTGCCAACTTGCTTGTGCTCATTTGTCCATGGGAAATGAATGGGGTTCTCTGAAGTCATCAGCATTTTTCTAACTTTGCTCCTCCAACTTTGCTCCTCCAATTAGTTTGCTCTAACTTTGCCCTCCAACGCAGCTCTGAAACTTGTGTTGCTAAAATTTACCTGTTGAGAGGGTTCCAGCAGAGCCCCTTTACTCACTGACATACAAGGAATTCACATTTTTCTCCCATTCCCAGCTCCGTTGTGAGACATGAGTTAACGTATGTGGGTGAATGAGTTTTGAGAGTCTTTGTGTCACAGAGCATTAATGCTCTGTAGTATTTTTCAAAAGTTGAAAGTTTGGCATCCGGCACTAAAAACACAACCACAACTGTTTCAGATCTGTAGATTTCTGGGGCTGCTTGCCTTTCAATACTGTGAGGTTTATCATTTATGTGGAACTGGTCCTTGGAATGGTTTTCTGTAGAGTAATTCTACAAGATCTATCAAGACATGGCTATAAGAAGAAACAGCTCTAGCAGGAAAAGAAATAACAGAAATTCCCACAAAATTACTTTACATTTTCTCTTAAGTGGTGAGTTTGAGATAGAACACATCTATGAACATGTGAAGATGTGAAGTGTTGTTCATACTGGCAGGATTGAGAAATTTGCTGTTCTATTTCCCCTGGCCTAAAAGTTACAGCTCTGCCCCTGTTAATGGCTTATTTCATGCCTTGCTCTTTGTACAAACAACAGTCTGAGCCCAAAATGAGCACATCAAAGCACAGAGTAGTTGTATGTTTGCCAAGTGAAAAAAAAGAGACATAATGACTGGAAAATATTTCTCATTTATGGAGAAACTGAGATTTAACACCTTTCCTGCAAGCATCCATTGAATAAGACTTTTTCCTTCAGTTCACATATGTGCTTGCTGAAGATAAAATATTGCACATTTTCAAACTTTAAAAAATATTCTAAAAAATCGCCTATCTCAGAGGACACAGTTACTGCTCTCTAGACCTAAAGTGTTTGATGCTGCTCATTTCAATCTGCTTGCTACCAGATGTATCTCAAATTCATGGCCCAAACAGTTTGTTTTAATCCATGTCAGTAATGAATCATTCTGTCTAATCTAGTTAACATATCCAGCTCTTTGCCAGAATATTCGAAGGCAGCTTCTAAAACACTGTGTCCCCCACTGCTTAAGGTGAAGGTCCACCTTCCCAAATAAGCAGGTGAAATGTGGTGGCAGACAGGTTATTTCATTGAGAGGAAGCTTCTATTTGATCTTGGTCAAGTGTTTCAGGCAACTGAGAGGGACTGAGTCACTAGAGAATCCACCTCAGGTTTTGTTCGAGGTCTAGGGCATGCTGAGGGACAGAGCAATGGGGAATATGGACATTTCCTTAACAGCCTCCAACGAAGTTAGGGGTTCTGTTCAGTGAAGGTCCCAGTCATTGCCATAATGCTGAGCTGTGATGTAGTAGCAAAGGCCTCCAGCAGTTGGCCACATCAGCTGCTCAGCTTCCTGCCTGCAGCATCGAAGCCCCGGGCTCCAGGATCTCAGTATTATTGAAAATACAAAGATACTTGTGTTCTGATGTTGTTTCTGACACTTTCTTCCTCTTATGGCATTCAGGATGATGAAATTTGTCAGATTAATTTTACAAGGAGCTCTACAGAGGGCTCTTAGAGTACAGAGCAATGGTAGATGTTGCTATTTATCAGTACAATTCTGAAAGAGGTAGGTAAGAACTATCTCTGTGTAGGGATGGAAAGGCTTTTGGGGAATAAACGTCTGACACCCACCAACATTTCTGATTTAAGTTTGCTGTGAGCAGTGATGCTTCTTAAAAATGAGTTCTGTAGGTGGAAATGGAAGCTAGAGCACCTTTATCTTGGAGATGGTGTAGATTGGGCATCCATTCCTATTGACAGGGGTTGGGGCAGGGTTTTTATCTGTGACTGAAGACAGAAGACAGCATGGAATGCGAATGGACGGAGAAGGTATGTTTCTACATTATGGGAAAACAAAAACTAGTTCCAGGTTTTGTGAAGTCTCAACTCCTTGTGTGCCTCACTGGTTACACTCCCTGTCTTCTGCATGGTGCTTTGCCAGTGGGGCTAGAAAATTGTTAGCATCTGTTCAATGCATCTCGTTCAGTCAGTATTGTAATAAATGACTTGTCTGACCATGCCATGATATACAGTGATTTTCCTCAAGGCTTCGTTTTGGCTGTCATCTTCCATCATATCCATTGCCCTTTTCTGCTCCAGCTAAACAACGTGGCAAACTGGACATCAGTTTCTGTGATGTTTTTTAGCATTCTCACCAAGGAACGATGCTTCTCTAGTATTTCATGGATCATGTGGCTTCCAATTTCAGGTGTTTAATATCTGACTGTGTAAGGAGTTGCACTTCCTAGTATAAAACAAAGTCCTTTTTTTTCTTGTGAACTTTTCCCTCCATGCTATGAGAAGCTAATCTAGCAATGATAACAATAGTACCTTTGCTTTTCAGTTCCAGAGCTGCTGTCAGGTGGAAATCTAGTCTCTCCTTTCATTTCTTCTAAGTAGGCCAGAGCTTTTCTTCATACTAGTTCTGACTCCAGCAGTACCCAGTAGGTTGATATAATGCACCCATCTTCTAGAGACTGCTCTGTAATTACAGCACGGTCACCCACACCAGGCATTTCAGTGCTAGATCACTTGCCTGTTCTTCTGTCTTGCCTCAGCACTCCTTTTCACACCTTCTGCTTTTGAGTTTTTAGTGTCTTGTCTGTTTGTGAGCATGGAATCAAAGGTGAAAGAAAGCCCAGTGTTTACACAGAAAGCTGAATGACCTGGGCAGATAAAATCAGTCACAGACATTCATCTGGAGATCGGAGGGATGCTGGCTTGAAACATCTTTTATTATGTTTTCATAGTGAATTAGTGACAGTTTTAGCAATTAGGCATTCATGGGCCTTGCCATGACATTTATAGAGGGAGCAGTACCACAGGGTCATGGTTGCCTTAGAGGCATTTGCAGCTCGCTACTCAAGAGTTCTGCATTCGCCTCAAGAACATCCTGTTTTCTCTCAAATAGAAGCTAAACACATTTGCTTAGCAGAAGCTTTCGGGAAAGCTGCAGAGTTGTGAGTGAAATGATTGTGTGCAGAACCCTCCTGAAGACCACAAAGAGGATGTCATGGTTAGACCTAGCAGCCCAGGCCCGCAGGAGCTGCGAGCTGATTCCTGGCTGTCACAATAGAGCCCATTAACTTAGTGCTTATTTAGAACTGCAGCTTTGGGGCAGGGCTGCCCTCCTTCAAGTCTCGTAATTAACCTTTCCTTCTGCTCTCCAAGAGCCCTGGTTTTCCAGCCTGTACAGCTCTGCAGAGCCAGACAGAAAGCTTGCATGTGTTTCTGCAGCGTATTGGGCAGGCAGATGCAAGCCCCTGCACCTCCTCTCCTTGCAGACGTGAACCTGCTTTCCCTGTGCTCCGGATGGTGCCATCACTGCAGCACTGACCGGAGCCAAGAGACACGGCCACCATGAGGGCTGAGCTCCTCAGGCCTGGCTCTGCCTTGCTTGCTCTTAGTGCTCTGGCTGGCTTGGCCACGGGTAGAGCAAGCTCCCTTTGCCTGCACAATACAGCATGCCTGTACTCCCAGCCACTCAGGAGGCTGTGGCAGGAGAATCTCTTGAACCCAGGAGGCAGAAGTTGCAGTGAGCCAAGATCGTGCCCTTGCACTCTAGCCTGGGCAACAAGAGTGAAA
>JAUBOD010001026.1:679200-702375 GCA_032353885.1 Nothura maculosa
TATATATATAGTTTTAATACTCAAGAAGAACAAAAAATAATCATAATCACAATCTGAGCTTGAGAGTTTCCTCCTTAGAGAGCTTGGTTGGTTTTCCTTGCGTGGCTTCCTTAAGAGCTGTGCCTCGGGCAGTTGCCCTGTGCATCCCTCACGCAGCTTCCTAACCCATTCAGGAGCCATCTGACAGGAGGGTAAATGTCTCGAAAACATGAAATTCTCAGAAGCTGTGTGAAACCTGCAGCTGGTGGGGACAGAGGGGCAGGGAGGGCCTCAGTGGGAGCAGGCGGTGGGCTCGGCCTTCCCACGGGCCCGGCAGCATGAGTTCCTTCCCGACGGCTCCGGCACAGGCTGGGAACCAAATGACTTCCCGCTCGGGAGCTAGAAGGTGGGAGAGAGCTGTGAGCACCCAGCGGAGGGAGACAGAGCAACTGGAGGTGCCCCAAAGGGTGGGAAGTGCCAGGGAAGTGTGTAGGGGTGTGGGGTTACTGCAGTGGGGCAATGGAGGATCATCAGAGACATCTCTTGGAAACCAGGCTCTGTTAATTTTGTTACACATAGAATAACTTGTTTTAATTAAAGTCTTTTTACAGAATGTGACAAATTGCCTTGTGATCTAGTGGGTTGCGTTTGGATGCTGCCCAACTCCTAACATGGATTCAGGCAGGCTCTGTGGGCCTTGATAGAAGCACTGGAGAAAAGTAGT
The DNA here is from genome assembly GCA_032353885.1 of Nothura maculosa. Classification (NCBI taxonomy): domain Eukaryota; kingdom Metazoa; phylum Chordata; class Aves; order Tinamiformes; family Tinamidae; genus Nothura; species Nothura maculosa. The sequence continues at coordinate 679,904 of JAUBOD010001026.1, forward strand.
CACAGCAGCTAAGCAGGAGGCCTGCAGATTACCATTACTCCTCTTCACTGGCTGACTGTAGCTCTGGGGAATACAGGCCTTGAATGACTCATTTCTCTCATGAACTTGAATGTTTCGACTGCTGCTTGGCCCAGTGTCTGTGTTATAGGGGCAGTCAGGGCCTGTGAGATTGGTTCTGCCCTTGCTGCTGCCCTAGAACAACCCAGTCGTGTGGGCTGCTGTTCCTCTCACTTGAGGAAGGATGATAGGAAACTATGTGGGCAACCATCTTTAGGGGCCCTGATTGCTGCTAAAAGCTGAGCAGTCATCCTCTGACAAACTGAGATCAGGTAGAACACAGTGGAGTCGGTTTCCAGTTGCTGTTGGAATTAGGATTGTATGCTCTTTGCCTCAGTTTCCATCCGGAAAGTTCTCGTATGTCCTCAACCTGAAATCCATTTGATGTATATTAATGCCCTGAAGCGCTTTGAAACTCTCAGATGAAAGGCACCATAGAAAACCAAAGCATTTAATGTTACATTACACTATAAATTTTAATTACTAGCAATATCGTACTTTAAATAAATTATGTTTGCATGAGAAATTTTCAAGCAGCATTGTAAATCTTCTGGACAAGAGTGATATTAAAGCAGAAATGCAGCTGAAATCATTTTATAAGTCCGTTTCACTATGTGAAAAGGCTATGTTACTGAAATGCCTTCTTGCTGCTTTACTGTGATCTCTCTTGATGCCTTCTGTACTTAAGTAAACTTTGATTTTCCTATTAAGTTTGATGTATGACTCTATCATATAGAAGCCTGCCTAAAGAGCTGGTTAATTATTTATTAAGGGTCAGGAGGAACTAGAAGATTAAAGGCAAACTGAAGTGAAGGAGAAAAAAAACATTCTCCCTAACTGAGCTTCTACAGCAACCTTTTTGTTTTTTCTTTAGCACAAGTTTCTGCTTTGTATTTACCTTAATCTTGCCTTTCTATCTTTTACTGCAAGACTTTTTCAAGTTCTTTTGAGGATCTCAGTGGTGAAACCACAGAGGTTGAAAGAAGAAATGTGTCTCTTGCAGTTCCCCTTCCTCTTCCCTTCTCTGAGCCTCATATTGTCCAGCATGTCTTTCATAATTAGAGCTTGGGCTGAGGGAAGGGCGAGGGTTGAGTTTTGTTCTTACACAAGTTGTCTTTTTCTTTCTTCTTTTTTTCTTTCCTGTAGGCAACACTGGGCATTCGTTAGGCAACATTGCCCTGTGATAGGAGGCTCTGCACAAGAATCTCTGTTGTGTTGCCACCTTGCAGGCAGGAGTAGACCAGGGTAAAACCCACATGGCTCTGAGCACACTGGCCTACAGGGAAGCGTCCGAGTGAGCAAAGATTTTGTGTTTTGCAGTGATTCCCAGCGAGTGATGAATGTCCTCATATGTCTTGTTCAAGCCACACCGGAATGGCAAGGCCAGGCTGTCATAGTGAAGAATAACTCAGTCTTTTCTGCCCCTCCTTATTTCTCAGTGCATTTTATTCAGTCCTTGGGAAGGTAGAGAAGAGCAGGTGGTGGAATTCTCAGGCTACCTTTACGAGTGGTAAAAAATCATTCATTAAAAGAAAAACTTCTTGCCTAGCAGAACTGGCCTCAGTAAATCACTTTTTTTTTTTGAGCAGTAAAGGCATTTCTCATTTTCAAGTTCGGTTTCTGTGATGATTTGAAAGTTAAAAGTTGCCTTTGTTGATTGAAAATTACCTTTCATTCCAAAATCCTAGCTAAATATTACTCATGTTAAAAATGTAGCAAGAGTGAAAATGAAAGATTTCAAGTGATTCAATATGAATTCATATTGGAGGGTGGGAGAGGAATGTCAAGTGTGGCAGTTTGCCCCAACTTGAGACAGGGACATTTTTCAAAATCTCAACAAAAATAGTAAGGATGAGAGAAATGTTCACTCTCTGTGAAAAAAAAAATATGTATTTAATAACAGGAATATAGTAAGGGAAATTCCGTAGCAATGTACAACAGAAAGATGATTTTTACATGGTGCCTCATGAATTATGTTGCAGAGAAGACAAAATAGAAACTGGAATTATTCATTGTTTTGGAAAGATTCATAATACAAAAAAAATATAAATATTTCTTAGCCTACAGAAGAACAGTGCAGAGGTCTAGTTGTGCTGCATGAAATGTTCCCTGGGAGGACCAAGCTATCAGCTGCAGTGGGACCAATAAGAGTCTTCAACTCAGTGCTCAGTGACGGGTAAAAGTACACCTAAAACACAATCAAACAATTTATAACATTTCTGAATTTTATCACACAGATTTCTGAGCTTATCTAGCTCGGAAGGCTCAGTCTGGGAGGGAGGGATTCTTCCATGCAACATAAACCCGTGGGCTCCGTTTTTGGACCTGAGGTGGCAAGTCCTCACAGCTCCACACTGGGACCACCTGCTTGCAGGAAGCTCCGGGTTATCTGCAACATGCAGCTTTGCACTGGGCCAGCATTCCTGCACGCTCTGCAATGCCTCCAAGGGGAGCAGGCTCTTTGGAGCTTGAGTACCCCAGAGAGAGTAGAAAGTTCAGGTCTCGTGGGACTGGCAGTAAGTTGGTTTCAGAGTTCCTAGTGAGCCATTGTATGGAAAATGTGCGGGCATTTGGCTTGTGATTTTATGGCCCTCCTGTCCGGCAGATGCCTAAATCCATGGTTTTCCTCTGTAGCTTCAATAGTTTGTTTCAGCACATGGCAAAGCTATGAAAAGCAAACAAAATCCTGAAGTAGTGTATGAAACTTCAACAATTCATAGGTCTGTAAAGAGTCCTTTCTGCCATCCAGTTTTTCCAAAAGTTTTCACTCAGAAGTCAAAATCTCTTGACAAAATTGCTCCTCAGATGGCTTTAAAAACAAGCCATATGCACCAGCCTGAGTTGATCCATAAGGAACTCATCATAAACTATAGCTGATTCACACAACCACATATTGCCTCACAGAAAGTAAAAATGCAAAAGGAATCAAATACACTAAAAAAGTAAAGTGGAGCTGGGACCTAGAGGATTGTGATCCCATTGCTGTTTCTATTGCTTGTTTTCTGGATAACATTAGACATGTTATTCAACCTCTGTTTTTAGGCTTTATTTGTCAAATGACATATTGGTACTGATCTTCTCAGCGGGCTGCACTCCGATCTGGTGGTGGAAAATACTAAGATGCAGGAATCCCAGAATGTGGAATTTGAAGTCAATGAAGCATTGAACTCATTCGAGTTAGTTGTGTTTCAGTCCGCATCTGCTCCAAGGGCATCAGTCAGAATTGGAGCACAGTTTGCCAGCAGCCCCACAGGCCGGAATGTTTTTATGTATTGTGTATTATCAGCAAAAGAAACCTTGCAAGCAGCCTGGTTAGTCACGTTTGTGCTGCCATATTTCCCTGGGGCTCTCCCAGATTTTTGTTACTTAATTTCTGTTCTTCGGGGCTGTCCATCTATTTAACAGATCCCTGGACACCCTCTCGATGCCTTAGGGCAATTGGTAAACAAGCAAGCTGTCCTGTTCCAGTTTCATAGACTTTCCAATCAGGACTATTTCAGCAAAGCCAATACTTTCTTAAATAAGTATTAAATTTTCCTTTAAAATGCAATAAACCTTCATGTTTTTTTCAGGAATGATAAGCAGAGGAAATATTATCAAACAAGGACTCACAGTCTTTCGTTTTTCAATTCCTGAACAAAATGCATTGGCTCTGAAAAGAATCCATCCATTTGATATACACGGGGGCTGTGTGGATAAATCCCAGTAACATTTGGAGGGCTGCAGGGATAAATCCATATAGTCTGTGACTGTATTAAAATGCATCAGTTTCCAGTTTGGAAATCTGGACAAACAGTTGTTCAATGTCAGTACTGCTAAAATGTTTCTCTGCAGTTTTAATTTGGAAGGCAAACTGAAAATGAAGCTTATGTGACAGAATTTTCTCTGATCTCATACTAAAGAAGTATGGAGACTCCCCTTGAAAACTTGAGCTATCATAAAACCCAGAATTAATTCTGACCATAGATGAGATAGGACACTCTTCAGTACTTAGTATATAACTCAAAGGAGATTAACAAAGAAGATGACAAGAAGACGTTGGTCTGGTAGGTTATTACAGTTCACATTGTCATTTGCTGCCTTGATAAGACAGGTAAGAATCAGTTAATTTTATCAGGAGGACGTGTGTGGATCCAGAGCAAGCTCTCAGGTGGAATACCAACGTGCTGAGATAGCCAAGGAGGTGGGATGAGGCCACAGTGTGACATAAGGAATTGCACCACACTGGCGACCTGCCATGATGTCTGTGTCACCTCAAGAATCTACCACCAAAGACTTCTTCACACGAGAGACATGCATAAAGAAAGCAAAAGAGTCAACAAAAACCTTGTTACTTCTTCTAGTGGAAGCCTCCTCCAGGGCTGGTTTAGGAATTATATCTTCATTCTTTGTGAACCTTTTTCTCCTGGCTCCTTTGCAAGAGCCATTCCCCTGTATTATGGAAGCTGAGCTCATGAGATTCCTGTAGTCCAGGAGATTCATGCAAGTCCAGGAAATGAAGCAGCCTTCGTTATGACAGCCCCCATGGCTGACTCTGCACATACCTGGGTGTCATTGCACTAGGTTGCTCAAAAGTGTGGTTGCTCTATGCATGAGTTAAATACACGTACCCAACAGACAGAGGCATCTGTCAAGGAGGGCTGCTAGAAGGTGCACGTTTGGTCCCTTGTCAAGGCTTTGTAAGGGTGAGCTGATCTCTTGCTAGGTTACTGCTCTGTAGGTGCCACTCATCCCAGGACATGATGGTCACTGCGGTGAGCCGATAGCAGGATACGTGCTGTGAATGTGGCATCGCTGGTGCACGCTGCCAGTTTTACATGAAATTCATGGTGTGCAGACCAGGTGGGTTTCCACTAAACATCTGGCCTGGCATTGTGGAATGCACGTCCTTGGATTTTTTTTCACATTATTTCTAACCCAAAATACAGTCTTTTTTCTTTTCTTTTTTTTTTTTCAACAAAGTACTTCATTTAAAAAGTGCTAGTGATATTAAATCCACCAGAATCAAAAATTAGGAATTAGCACACTTCCTTCTGTGCACCCCATCATAAGATTGAAAATAAAAGACTATAAGAATGGATTTTGAGATGGTTTAATCTGTGTTTTCCATGCTTCGTGAGGCTGCTCGTGAGACTCTCTAGGACCATGGATGCTATTACTGTCCTTTAAAACAAGCTGTGGAACCAGTGAAGCCTGGTTTCCTATAGAGTTGTGTCTCATGATGGAATTGGTGTCTAACAAGGTGCAGGTTGGGAGTGATGCCTTCCCTTTGAAGGGACAATTTTAAAAACCTTCCCCTTTGCAGATTCTCTGGTATCTAATAATGTTTGAGGTCAGGGGTATCCTCTCCCTCTATTGAAGGGCTAATAGGATTTCTGTCTGGATTCACCTGCCGAACGCCCTTCTCCCTGTCAGGGGCAGGAGCCCTGTACCACAGAGCAGCCTCATTTATTCAGTTCTGCCTTTGGATTGCCAGGAGTTCACCCGTGCGATTAAACAGTCACAGCCTTGGAAGCTGACACATCAGAGCGGGGGAATTTGTCTTGTAGGGGAACGCAATTTTTCAGTACTGTCATGAATGGAAAATACCACTTTCAAATACAGTGTGAAGCATATTATATTCAGCTCTAGTAAGCCCTTTGAATGATTTTTCAGTAAGCTACTGCATCAAGAAGGCTGCACTTAAGCCCAAGTGACCTGTTTGACTGAGATAAGGTTTGCAAGACTTTTAATCCTTTTAATCCCATCAGGTGCTTCCTTTGCTTAGGGTTTAGATTTTCTCATACCATGAGGCATGGTAACCAAAGCAGCCTCTATAGCATGAAACCCATCCAATAACACCCATCTTTCCTTGCTGTACATAGATTATAACTTTGCCAAGGTATGCTGTTCTCCATATGAACCCAAGCAAGGATTGTCATATAAGGTACAGCTGTGTTGATCCATACTATTAAGAGAGGGCCATGTAACAAAATTTTGTTCTTGAGCTTGTGTCATTCTCTGCTATATGGTAAATAGATGAAGTTTCCTGCGAGTAATCTGCAATGGGAGGAGCAGGTTTTGCTTAGTTGCTAAATTGTTAAATTATGGATTTGCCTGTGTACTCAGATGTGGCAAATATGCAGCAAGTCCCACAAGGAGAACGTGCAAGTTGTTTGTGAGAGGCTGCTGCAAAAACACACTGCCCAAGGGGCACCTGCAGCCCCAGAAGGGAAGGGGGCTGGCTGGTTAATGTGGAAACTCCTGCAAATGTGTTGAAGGGCAGCGTTATTAAAAGCAGAAAGCAGGTGCACACAATGTACTTTTGAGTGGCCCAGCAGCATGGAGAGATGGCAATTCTGCCTCTCCTTCCACCATTTACTGTTCCTTAACCCTTTCCCTCCTTCCCCTTCTGCTGGGAGGGCATTACTTGATCCAGGCCTTGTCTTGCAAAGGGAAGGGTGGGAAGAAAGAGCCAGAAGGATTCTTCACATTCCCCACTCCTACCAAGTTATCCTTTCCCCCTAGAATAAACTGAAGGAGCACTTCACGCTTGCTTGGAAAGATGAATGGTAAGCCAGGTTTAAGGAAGGTATGTGCCCTCCAGTCAGGATTTACCTCTGTGCTGCTTATTCTGTCAGGAAAATTTTCGTTTTTCCCCTCAAAAGGACCTCTCACCCATGGTATAAAGTAAGAAGCTGCCTCCAGCACGTCTCCTCGGGCTTGTCACAGTGCATGTATTTCAGCCTGCTCTTAGACCAGACTGCCAGACTGTCTGTTTTATTGCCAGGCATTGGGAATCATAGAATCACAGAATGGTTAAGGTGGGAAGGGACCTCTACAGATCATCCAGTCCAACCGCCTGCACACGCAGGGTCACCCAGAGCACGTGGCACAGGGCGGCATCCAGGCCAGTTGTGAAGACCTCCAGAGAAGGAGACTCCACAGACTCTCTGGGCAGCCTCTGCCAGGGCTCTGCTACCCTCACTGTCAAGAAATGTTTCCTTAAGTTTCTGTGGAACTTTTGGTGCTTCAGTTTGTAGCCATTTCCTCTTAGTCCTATCACTGGCCACCATTGAAAAGGGGCCACCCCCTCTTCCTCACTGCCTCTCTGGAGGTAATAACAATGTTTGTTAAGCATTTGATCTCCTTCAGCCCCACCAGTTGGCACTGGACTTCCCATTAAATGCAGGCCTATATAAAGGCCTAGGACCACGTCGCCACCTGAGTCAGGCCTGCGCTTTGAGCCTGTCCTGGAGGGCTCACAGTGCAAGGCCAGCGCGATAGGCCGCACAACACGGAGCTGTTCGGCACGGGTTTGCTTAGGCTGACGGGCAGGACTTCGTCCTCTCACGGAGGAACACGGCCCAGGGCCTCTGCGTGGCCTCCTGCAATCCTGCCATAAAGCAGTGCTTCAAATTAAACTTTCCATTTACTACTACCATAACGTGTGCTGGTGATTGTAAACACCTTATCCAGATGCGTGTGCCTTCCACTCCAGCTTTGCCTTATTGCTTGGAATCCCCCAAAGCCATGTGGAGGTATAAGGTGATGTGAGTAACAAGGAGAAAGCCTGACCCCGTTCACACGTTCAGGCAACTTCTCAGCAGAAACAGAGCTCCAAAGTCAGGGAACTGCTCTTGGCAATTTCCTTTCAGCTTTACTTCATTCCGAATGGCTGCAGCTTCCCCACCTCTGCACGGATGAGTAGCCACGGGATGGGCAGCGGGATGAGGAAGACTCCACACTCAGAGCAGTTTCATTCAGGGTCCTCTTTCCAAACATGCAAAGCAGAAGATGGATGTGGGGGCAGAGAAGGTGAAGAGTAAAACCCCAAAAAGCCGACATGCATTATTTAGGACAAACGGACTCGATTATAGATCCTGAAGGTGCTATAAAACTGATGGATTACAGGCACAGTGTTTCTGGGGTTTCAGCCGTCTGGCTTCCACTGTGCCTCCATTGTGTCAACTCCCCCTCTTTTCATGGCTTTCTGCTGGAAAACTCGTGCTGGAGCACAAGTGAGGTGCAGCAGGTCCTAATGAGACCCAACAGCTGCCTTTTGTTGCTGATGTGGAAACAGCTGTAAGGGGGGAATATAATCACGCTTCTGTTAGCAGTCAGCTGTGCTCCATGAGCACCTTTCTTGGATGTGAGGGACGTGGAGGCAGCTCCTGGAGTGATGTAAATGCTAATTGGGCCCCCGGTCTGCTGTTTTGTGCCCCATTTGACAGACTAAGCACTTGTTGTACTGTCCCTCAGGTATAAAGTTGACTGAACAGCTACTCTGTATTATAACAAGGCTTGTGTTTCATTTGTGAGCTGGAGGACGCTTGGTGCTGCTCCCCACAGTGGGAGGAAGGGCTTCTTGGGGTTTTGATCTGCTGCTGCTTTTGGGCTGAAAATCTTTAGTACAGTATCAGTCAGCTTAGGCTTGCAGTGCTCACACTTGGATGTGGGGCTTTTCCTTTTCTATAAATAAGTGAGTTTTGGATAGGTGACAAGGATTGTGTTTTTGCAAAAATAAGTTCTCCTGAACTTGTACAAGTTCTGGTTTTTGGATTTTTTTTGTTTTTCCTGAGACTATTGATTTAAAAACAGATTTGATGGAAGAATATCTAGTAAGTAGCAGAAAAATACAGCCGATTATTATCACATGTCATATCACAATTGTAAAGAAAATAAGGCATTGTTTGAAGGTACTTAAAATGAGAGTGAAATTGTCTTTTTTAGGAAGCAAAAACAAATAAAAGACTGTTATACTGAAGAGAGCTGAGCATCACAATTAGGAAAGTGATGTGGTGGTGGTTTGTATGCGCTTTAGTTAATTGATTTTTATATGTACTGTTGATCACAACAATGACTCATTTCCCTTTTCAAGTACTTTAAAGCTCCACCTAGAGTTGTAGCCATTAGAAACTGGATATGTGGCCTCACCAACTATTCTTTGTGGCTGTTTTGAAACAGATAATGTATCTTTTGCTGACATGAGGTGGAGTACAGTACTGATCGGGCTAAATGTAGTGCTTGATAGAGCTGATCTGTATGAGAGCATGCAACTAAAAATCACAGAAAGTGAACAGTGAGAGTGTTTATTGGCTTTGCACACAAGAACATGCAGCATGCCAGCTGCCAAAGCAGCCAGGCAGTACGGGTACTGCAGGAGATGGATAAAAGAAGATCCATTACTGATCAGAGATGTGAGAGATGGTGTTAGCAGCTGCAATTTGAAAACAGAAGAGAATATATGCAAGTGATTGAGACAGAAACAGAGCACAAGTACTACCTGTGTAAGTTGGTGTGCTGAGCGTCCCGAGTTGCACTTCACTTACTCTGTGTTTTTACATCCCAGGTTCAGGTTCAGTGGTCGTATTCTTGGCCTTGCTCTCATTCATCAGTACCTTCTTGACGCTTTCTTCACGAGGCCGTTCTACAAAGCGCTACTAAGGCTGTGAGTATAAGCATGAAACCAAGCAGAAATGGTTATCAAGCCATTTGATGGCCTGCATGGCCATTGACCAAGGCATGTAGGTCAATGAGTCCTACATGGATCCAGACTCTTGAGGAGTAACTTGCAGCATTCCAGCCTTCCAGTTCCTTACGTTGTTGGTTGGTCTATGGTAGAGAACAGAAGGCCAAAGGCCTCATTAATTTTTCTTGTTTTTTTTTTCTCCACTTGCCCTACGTGAGTGCATGATAGAAGTGGGTGCTCACCCATAATTCTAAAGTTGACTGGACTGGAGAAAAAATTTCAAAGCAATTAAAATTATATGTGGAAAAATGAAAGCATTGTTGATGGAACAGACATCATGCTTCTGTTGGAAAACAATTTTTTTTCTCATATTAAGAAAAATACAAAATTTCTTAAACCTCCCTGTTGGGATAGAATTTAATTCTAAATACCAGTAAGGCTAAATAGGAATGCTGATGTAGATGTAAACCAGTGAACGCTTCTTGTTGATCTTTTATAGGTCTCATACTCTTAACAACCAGAAGTTACCACTAATGTATTGCTTTTTATGTCATCTTTATAAGGTTAATATTTTAATTGATATTCTCTTCTACCTTAATTAACGGTCTGCAATAAGACAAGATACATATATCTGCAATAAAGGAAAAACATGAAGAATAAATCAAAATGCAATTAAATGTCAAATGGCAGAACCAAGCTTAGTTGGAACAATTTGCAAGTTCTTTTGATTTCTTTAAAAGTATATTTCATTTCTTTTTTAAAAGACTATTACTGGGATCCAAACAGTTATGTCTGTGTTGTTTCTGAGCTGGCTAGACTTGGAAATAGCCAGAAACTAGAGTCCTCCCTGCATCCTCCTGCCACTTTGGGGGAATTTTAGACCGGATAAGCTCATAACACCCACGTACCCTTTTAGCAAGCAAGATCCTCCAGAAATTTCGGCTGCCTATTCTGCCTTCTGTCAGCTTTGTGAGCTCACCTCAAGGGTGAGGGATGCATGGAAGCAGCCAGGCACAGCATGGTGGGGCTGTCCGTGCTGAAGGTAAGCATGTGCTCTCAAGTGCAGGGCATCCTCAAGACACATAAAATCAAGCCCCAAGGATGTCTTCCAACAGCAAATAGTGCCAGCAGCCAAATGGCCTCGAGCCCAGCCATGCCAAGCAGACACTTCCAGAAGTGTCTTAAGAGGGTCTGCTGTTAACAAAGCCAAGAAAACACAAGCTTTTTGTTAGGTCTTTATTGTAAACGGGTTCATTTTCTGAATAGTAAGTCATCCTGCCAGTAGTCATGAATTGTCTTTAGCTACATCTTTTTGTCTTGCCTCACAATCAGGCCATGTGATTTAAGCGACTTGGAGTACCTGGATGAAGAGTTCCATCAGAGTTTGCAGTGGATGAAGGACAACAACATCACAGATATCCTGGATCTCACCTTCACAGTGAACGAGGAGGTGTTTGGGCAGGTGAGCACACCTAGGCAAAACATCTGAAAAGCAATTTTGAAGCTGCCAGAATTGAGCATGATGAACACCATTCTGTCAGAACAGATCCTTTGGCCTTTCAATAACATTTTCATCTCTTATTTTCTTTCAAGCCACCTGCTTTCATTGCAGATGGCTCTTCTTAGTTTCTATAATGTTAAATACCAGCCCCAGCTCCCCTGCAGGCCTGTTGAGCCACACGCTGCTGAACAGGAGGAATTCCCTGCAGTGGAGTAGAGCCCTTCTCTCCAGGGTGTCGTTCACACCGAGGAGGCATTCGGTGAATGCTAGCAATGTAACTGAAAGCTGATGAGACACAAAGGATGGGGTTCAGGGCGGAAGAAAAACAGTCGGCAGGTGCTGAAAGACGTGGCAATTCTCATCTTGGTTTTGTCAGATATTTTCCTGTTATGTTCTGTGTCTCTTCACCTACCTTACACCTCGCTAACATTTTGATACGTGCAGCCCCACGTTGGGAGCAGCCCCAGCTTCGGTGCAGCCTGGCAGCCAGAAGAGATGCCAGGGTTTCCAGTGGATTTTTTTTTTTTTTTTTTCTTGTACCAAAGCCTTGATCCTCTTTACAGGTATAATCTGTTCTGCACCTAAGGAAAAATCGAGGATGAAAAAAAAAGGATTAATTTCAGTGAAGTTGATTTTGATGTATAGGGATGGAAATGTTTGCATGAAAACAGCTATTAATAATGTGGGAGTGAAAAATAAGGGAAAGCCTTGGAAAGGACCAAAGCAAAGTTCAGGAGAAACGTAAAGACATCAGAGGAGATGCTAAAAGCTAGAGACTGAAGAACCAAGCTTGCCATGAGCTACAGAAGCTCAAAGGATAAAAGTTGATCACTGTGCTAGCTGATGGCTAGTGTCCAAGGGAGAGATCAGCTAGAATATACAGACAGGGGCTCGTGGACCTCAAAAGCAGAGCTGACAGGAGCAGATTGTATGGAGTGGGAGCCTGCAGGGATGGTGGAGAGCTGGACTGGAATTGCAGGGAAGGAGCTCTGACCCTGAGAATAAATGGTGAAGTCGGCAGTAAGGAGCTGGAAAGTAGCAGAAAACAAGCGAGACTTTAGAGGATATTTTAAGAAGTGATTTTGGTATGTTTGGACTGCAAATGGAGGCTAAGGAAACAGGAGAGAGAAAAGGGTATGAGGGATGAGCTGAGTAAATTGGATGAAATCAAAACATTGGGGAAGAGGAACTGAAGTAAGAGGCCTCAGTAGGAAAGATAACACTGTTTTTCACAGACCTAAATGCAGGGGGGGCTTGTTTGTTTGAGCTGAGTTTATATGACATTCACCTGACAGTGCAGCAGTTTTCCTGGAAGGTATGGCTATGTAAGAGTAATGAATGAGGACAGACAGACGTAAACGTGCAGATAGATTCACAGTGACAGGTGAGACAAGTTTGTATTTGCATTCATAGACTACAAAGGTGAATAAGAATCGCAGTCTGAATTGCCCTGGTGCATCCAAAGGTAACATTTGGTGCCCTAATTACTGATTATAAACTTCACAAAAAAAGGAGTTAGACAATTGCAAAGGAGTCTGCTGAGGACAACAAAGGAGGTGGCTCCAAAGAGAAAAAAAATCATCATTTGTTGTGCAGATACTGTTATGCTAAAGCAAAAGAGCACTTTGAGCCAGATTTGGATGCCAGCTTGCATGTTGTCTGTTACTTGGTAAGTACTAGACACTAACCTTGCTAGAACTAGTGGTGGAAGAAAACAATTCTCACCATGAATTTAGAGGGTCAGAATTCAGGCATCCTAAGTGAAAGTGAGATTTTGATTTCTCCCCTCTTCTGAAACCAACTAACTGCTGACAGCAAAACACCCAAGGAATCACGTTTGTTACTCGCAGATGGATCTCGGTTGGGAATTCTTGTGTTTCAGAAGTACTTGACAGCTTCAGTGCTGTCTGGACACTGCTTTGCTGGATTCCTACGTAACCACAGAGCACAGTGGGAGCTCTGCTGCTATTCGTAAAGCTGCATTTCAAGGGCTGGGTAAAGGAAGCAAAGAGTGGCTCTTTGACCAGCCATGTTGTAGATGGGACACAGGCCTTTTTCCTGCTTCCACAATGACTTTATTATGGACAAGCCACAGATTCCTTGATCACTTCTTTGCTGCCTCATCTGGCTTGTGAATTCAGCTGTTAACTTTTGGGACCAAATCTTCTTTTGTGTTTTTGTTTTTTTTTTTTTAGTAATTCTTATCACAGAGGACCACCAATCTTTACTGCCTTCAGGTCCCTAATACCAAAGATACTGTGTAGAACCAAGAGTCCCAAAGTCTTACTGGTGGGGATTAGATGTCAGTTTGAAGACTTTGCTTACAGGACCCAAGAGGTGGCAGTTGCTCACTATATTGAACACTTTTCAGTGCTTTTATGCACCAGCAAATGTACTTCCTGCAAGCCCTATATATGGATGTCATGGCAATTACTCCAGTCAGGCAAAAGGAGTGGGTGACATTGGCCTGCTACTTGGTAGATGACATAAGGACCGTCAAAAGCGGGGGGGAAATCCATCAAGTTTGTTGATATTGAGATCTAACATGGAGGTTTCATGAAAATATAGTTTTCTGTATGTTATAAGGGGAAAATTAGTTGTATTTAGTCCACAGCATTTCCTTTTGGACTTAAAACATCTCCTTACTGCTCTGAAACATAATTCTGAGTTCTAAATCACAGCTGTAATTTGAACCTATCTGAACAAAAGAGAAAAACAGAGACCCTTTGTCATTGTTTGGCTATTTCCAAGTGTGGATCATTAATTCTGTTTGAAATTAAACACGTAATGAGAAGCTGAAAAAATCACTCCCCAGCACGTCAGGCTTTTTATGGGAATTCTTGCAGGACAAGGCCCTGCCATGCCTAAAGCCACACAGTATCTAGTTGTGGTTCTGAGCAGCCGCCTCCTGGTGCTGCACAAGCCCGAGGAGCGCAGGGTGCCGGCTCAGGTGGATCCTTCCCCTCTGCAGGATGCTGCTCCATAGTGATGCACTGATTTACAGAGGGGAATTCAACCTGCACCAGCTGCAGATTCCTGACTTATTACATGCAACCTTACTTGTTTTTGCTGTTTCTCAACAAAGCTGCAGATGAGGTGACTCACTGAGCGTTTCCATAATTTACGATGTTTCTGTAAGTCCCTTGAGCTAAGTGACCTGAATATACTCTGTATGCCATCTCTTAGGCTAATAAATAGATAAATAATATAAACAATATGTAAATAATAGAAATTATGAATATGTATTCGTGCAGCTCATTCACTATCTTTAGTAAACATCATTGTTATAACAGCAGAAAACTGAAGAGGGTAGCAAACCCCCTCATTATACTTTATCTTTGTGCTACAGATTGATGAACGGCCAAGGCAGAATGCAAAATGTGGCTGCTGTATCTGTTTTTCACTTACATTTTCAAAGCAGAGATTGAAGTGGAAGTGATCCATATGTTGCTACCCCATTATTTTGCTTTGTTCTGTAGGTGACAGAAAGAGAATTGAAATCTGGAGGGGCAAATACAGCAGTGACAGAGAAGAACAAAAAGGAGTACATAGAGAGAATGGTTAAATGGCGTGTGGAACGAGGAGTTGTTCAGCAAACAGAGGCCTTGGTCCGTGGCTTCTACGAAGTAAGTGGCAAATGATGCTGCCATTATCTCACATTCATCCTCTCAATTTGATGACCCCATGGTTCAATTAGGCTGCATCGGCACCCTATGGAATGGCTTCAAAGGCTGAAGTGGGCAGGAGTGGAGCACCCAAATCCGTAGCAGCCAGGAACGTTGCAGATGATGTTTAGCATGAAGGGAGAAAGGAAGAAATGTGTATTGTGAATATGATAAAGCACAATGATGAAAAGGAAGGCAAGCCATAGGTAGAACATCACTGAAGATCATTGCTGTCCATTCCCATAATAAGAAAAGTGGTGGTTTGAAGCCTTTAGCCCTGCTATAACAAATTAAAAGAACAAACTCAAGAATGACAAGCTAGCTGGCTTATAGTCAGTAAACTAAAATAATCTGGAAGTTCAGAAAAATGAAAACAGGTAATGAGCACACAAAACAGTACTGCTAGCTGATGGCACCAAAAGACTGTGCACAGGCATTGACTGGGGGTGGAAACTGGTTAGGGTGACTTTGTAGCTGAACAGGAGTGGTCAGAGGTTTTGCTGCAAAGTTGGACTGGCTTGTTGGCCCCTTACAATCTACAAAATTTTTCATGTGATTCCCTAGATTGTTTCTTTTTTGATACTATTTTTTCGCTTGTGAATACTACAGACTGTTAAAGCTTTTCTTTCCATGTCACCAAGAAGATGAACCTCTGTTGAAGTCAAAACTGCACTTTCAGTTTCTGAGACTGAGAGTTTCTAAAGATCTGAGACTTCTGTGAACAACTGTAAGCATATTCCAATGTAAGCAAAAATTGAAAAGAAATTCTCCATATTACAAATCTAGTGCCCGTTTGACCATCAAAATCACCTGTCAGAACCAATATAACAATGAAAAATCTTCTGTGCAAACTATGTCCTTCCACTTGTGTTGTTTTATCCTGGTCACATCTCAAGTGTCAGTATTATTTGCAGCTCAAAGCACCAGCAGACTGGCTGAAGAGCACTGATTTCTCAGAGTGGAAGTTGCCCATCTGCATGCAGCCTTTGTCAAGCTAGGCTTGACAAAGAGCCCCAGGTTTAGAAGACATTGCAGCTGCTTTACTCCCAGCCTGACATGATGCTTACAAGTGTTTTGTGTTCTAGGTCGTGGACTCCAGGCTTGTCTCCGTTTTTGATGCCAGGGAACTGGAGCTGGTTATTGCTGGCACTGCAGAAATAGATCTCAATGACTGGCGTAACAACACAGAGTATCGTGGAGGTAAACCCTCTGCTGAAGCTTCCTCACAGCTTGATGGGGCTTTTTCCAGTCTAACTTACGAAAGACTTTGTCCATTTTTACCTTTTGCCTTTCCTGAAGGAAATTTCATTCAGAATGTTTTTGTGAAGGATAACCCATGGAACGAAATAATTAAGACTTTAGGATTTGACAACAGGTTTACTAATATTGAAATTGCTTCTTCACAGTAGTTTTCACTTAGTCTCGATTTCTACTGACTTAACGGGACTTTTAACTAATAAAGACTGAAAAGAATGTGTAGTATTTGATGTAAACAACTTACTCTCTTGACTCTGAATGAACTTTTGACCTCATTGGAAATAGTATCACAAGTCATCTTGGCTTCATCAGTAAAGGAGATGGAAGATCCAAATTCCATTGCTCCCAGTTACACTGCAACAAAATAGAGATCTTCCTTAGCTATTCCTCTCCACCTAAACTATGTCAGGATGACTTTTGCTTTAAATGCTGAACGTGGTTTATCCAGGCTTTCTTGAATGATGGATACATTTGAAATCCACCAGTTCTGCACTACAAAAGGAAGGTCCCTGGGGTTTACATATCCTCCCCTGAAACACAAGGCATAAGTCTTTGCTGCTCACTGCCCAACCTTTGTGTTAATCTGAAATACTCAGCTAACCACAGGCAGGACTGGTCTCCCAAGTTAGTCTTTTCAGCAATATTATTGAGGCAGATTTATCCTGGGTTTATGCTGGCTTTCACTAGCACAAATGAAGGCAGAGAGCCCCTGAGGTGGGAAGTCTGCCAGGGCAAGATGTGCAGCAGCAAACTGAGCTCCCTATGTGAGACACTAACACAACCCAGAAGAAAATGTATTTGGGAACCAGAAGTATTTTTTGTTAAGCATCAGGACGCCCCCTGTGTGGGATTGTACTACTAGTCCTTTTTATTTCATGCAGATGAAATATTCCATGCTTGCCAAGGCTTTTGTGAGAGGTCACATACCTTGGATTTTAATTTGAGTTTTAGGGTTTGGGATAAGTTGCTCATAGTTACTCATAGTATCCAGAGATACTGTATAAGATTGAGACCTTGATCAAGATCTTCTGATGTTTTCATGTTATTGTCACCTCTCAGAGGGTGTGAATTTAACTTTTCTCTCTTTCTTTTGTGCCCAGGCTACCATGATGGACACATAGTCATCCGGTGGTTCTGGGCTGCAGTGGAGAGGTTCAACAACGAGCAGAGGCTGCGGCTGCTGCAGTTCGTGACGGGGACATCGAGCGTGCCCTACGAGGGCTTCGCAGCGCTCCGGGGCAGCAACGGGCTGCGGCGCTTCTGCATAGAGAAATGGGGGAAAATAACCTCCCTCCCAAGGTATGCCAGGGCTAGGACGGAGACAATAGAACGGAATTGCTGTGGGAAAAGTGGTCTCTTGCAGGAAGGGATCATGAATATAATAAGGATGTCCTAAAACTCCTGCAGAGACAAGCGACAGCTTATTCTGTAGTGGCACTCGGAGAAAAGATGTTTCTTTTGCCATCTTTTTGATTTGCAGGCTCAGTTTGAACTACATTGAATCCCGGGAAATAGTTAAGATAAAATTTTTCCTAGATCTAAACCTAGTCATCTTATACTTGATTCTGAATCAGATCCAGGCCGGCAGGAGCCTGTCAGCTGCTTCTATTTTCTTTGCCTCCAAAATGCCAGTAAAAATACTTGTGAGGTGGTTACAGAGCCGCAAAAGCCAAAATCTGCCTCTGAGTTTTGGCCAGAGACCTTCATTTGCTCTGGTGCTCTGATTTTTTTACAGTGAGGAGACTGAGTAAAAAGACTTCAGACCATGTGGTGATAATACCCCAAATTTGTTACATTTCAGTCAGCCAGCTAGGAGTAATTGAGCCATAATGTCATATGGAGCCAGTGGACTGCAGAATGCCTCCCAAAGCAGGGCTCATCTTCCGCTCTAAACAAAGGGACTGAGGGACACAGAGGGGTGGTCCTACCTACTTAAGGCCACCCAAGAGAGTGGTGACACAGCCAGTGATAAACTCAGTTCTGAATTCTTCTCCAGCACTTTATCCCTGATCAGCACTCATACTTCTCCTCTCAACTGGGCCATCTTTTCTTGAGTGTCCTACAGCTGCTTGAGGTTCCCCACCATCAAGATTGCAATGCAGAGCATTCTTCATGGGGCTGCATCTGAGGGTCTGTAGGATACCTCTGCTAGGTGACTTTTTACACAACCATTTCCCCTCCAAACATTTCCTGCATCACTCCAGGGTCTTTATTGCCTACTGCGATTTATAGTAACGGACTGGAAGCCAGAGGAGCCTGAAATTCTCACCCCACTCGCATTGTGCAGCTTAGTTGCCTGCATTCGGTTCTTCTGGTGACTCTCTCCAGGGTCACCAGAAAGGTGACTTCTCCAGGTTGGAATCAGGGTAGTGACTTCTCCAGGTTGGAATCAGGGCAAATCTTCCATGAAATGCCTGAGAGTAGGCAGGCAAAAAGGCACTTTCAGACACTCCCATGGACTCTTATCATTTGCTTGCAGATATGATCCAGAGGAGACTGTCGCTACTTTCATGGCACACTGCAAAATCCATTCTGTCAAACCTTGTGGACATATTCAGACAGTGAATTAATCATGAGTCTAATCCAGTTTTCCACCATCCATGCTATTGAAACAGGAAACAGCACAGATCTTCACAGCACAGATCTTCAAAGCACAGATCTGAGAGGATCTCCAGAGCTCTCTGAAGAGAAATCCAAATCTGGGCTGCATCTTGGTCGAAGCAGAAGCATGTTCAAGCCCTTGTTCGTGCATTGGGGTACACGGGAGCTGGGCCTGGGCACCACATCAGCAGACTTTCTCGGCTCATTTCTTATGGTCAGGTTTTCCTGACTGCTGAAGGTCAGGAAGAAGGGAGAGAGTATCCTTAATTATTATTCGTCCATATTTTAATACAGATTTTTAGAATATTTCAGCTGGTGTGTTCACACCTGGTATATTCTGATTTAATTCAATCAGTTGAAGTCCACAGGGACAATGGAAGGATCCAGAGCCTACACGACAGCAAGATGCAGACACTGAGATTTAAAAGCAAGTGGAAAGAAACATGTAGGGCCAGTGAAGTGACTCATGTGCTCTGCACTCCAGCCCACGTAGCAGCCAGGAAGGAGCAGAGGAAGCCCGAGAGCTGCTTCGCTGGGGTGACACCTTGCAGCTGGGACACAGCCTGGTTCTGTGTGTGGGTTTAGGAGCTGACCAAGGGCATTGCTGCCTGCAGACAGAGGGAACCCCAAAGAGCACAAGGTGCAAAGTGCAGCCCCGCTGCAGCTCTCTGTGCTTGAGTAGGAAGGGGTTAGAGGGGACAGTGGGCACCGGTGGCTGCCCCGGCCAGTTCCCAAGGGGAACGGCCTCCTCCTGCTCTGCTGAACTCTCCTTCGTGGATGTAGGGGTTACTTACAAGCCCCATGGAGTCTGCCCCAGATATTCACGTTAACAACTTGAGGTTTGTCTGCTGCTGGCCGAGCCCTTGGCCCTCCCTGACAGAGGCCTCTTTTCCAGGAGAAAGTTGTTAGCACCTTTTAGAAGTCCCAGAGCTCCATGTTCATTGTAGCCAGGGGAAAAAGAAACAGCCCTTGCTCAGGGGGAATAAACACAGCTTGATCACTCTGAATTTATTACCTGTATTTTTATGAAATTATGGGATGCTGCCAAGTATACACAGTGTTAAGAAATACATGAAACACACAGGCTAAACCTGGAGGCTCCCTAAATCCTTAGTTAAGCAACTAAATAAATATTTTTTAAACTTTCCTTTTTTAAAATGCCTGATCATGGATTGCTTGTGTTTATTTAGATTTAGTTATGTGTTTACTTAGATTTAGAGGCTAAAAAAAGCCATATGTCATATCCTGTAGACCTTTTGGCCCTGATACACAGTAACTTTACCTGTGTAAAATAACCCGTAACAAATTCCCATCTCCCACTAACAGTACCTCCATCTTTACAGGGAGGGTTCCCCGTGCCACACATTTTCAGAGGTGTAGGGAAGGAAAGACAGCTTCCCTGTGTGCTGTAGCAACCATCAGATTTGGCCATTTGTGGGCTTAGATTGAGGCCCAAGTTCTTAGGCCCACAGTAGATGTGATAACCCAAGAGGTGGTGTGGTAGGTGCTTGCTTGAAGATCCCGACACTTGGTGCACATGGCTTTCCTGTAGTCCCAGCAGAAGCTGGAGCACTGGGAACGTGTTAGTCTGGCCCTTGCACTTGCAGATCTCTTACAAAGCGTTGAGATTTCCAAAGTATTTACAGGGGATTGAGATGACTTAGAAGAGCCCAGGACTCCTGTATTTTCTCCCTCCTGCTCCAGACAGCTGATGTGGTCTGGAGACTCCCTCTCCCATTGTGTCCTGTGCTTCAGGGATAGAGTCTGCCATGCAGTTTGCTTAGAGTGAGCAAAGATGTGTCACCTAATGACATAAAAGCACAACCACTGATTAGGTAACACCTAGAGTGCTTCTGGAAAGCACTGTGGATGATCACGTCCTTTCAGGAAAGTTGGGAAGGTGGAAGCTTTTTCCTAAGCTGTTGGTGCTCTTGTTCATCAGGAGCTCTGCTGCCAGAACATGTAGCAGTGGTGTAAAATGCTGATGCAGGAGCACCAGAAATAGATCACAGCATTGGGTTATTTCCCTTATCTCTACTTTCATTGAGCATGTGTATACGTCAGGAAGTTAGATGGTGATTTGCTAGCTGGAGTAACCTGCCTTCATGCAGCATTGTAGGAGCAGAACATCTGGCTCAAAAATGCATGTCCAAAGAACAAGCAATGTTTTCCACTATAGGCACAAAGGAAAATAGTTCCTCCTTTAAGTCTCAGCCTGCAAAGTTCTGAATACCTGCAGTTGTCACCGTCCCAACTTGTGGCTGCATTCTGCATGCAGACAAAACTCACGTCAGATCCAAAGGAAGTTGTGCTGGAATAACAGTGAAGTAAGGATCTCAGCATGTACTCCAGTGATTTAAACTATCATGTTTGACACAATGAGGTCTTTTCTCCATCAGTGCTGAGTTGTAACTACCCTACCCTTCCATCAAAAGAGATTTCATTCAACAGAGTGATACTAGTAGTTACCAGCATAGTTAACATATGATAAAAATTATCACTGCTAGTAAATATTTGACCTGTTGTAGGAGATTCCTGTCCCTATTAGATAATAAAATATTTAAATGGAAATCCCAAGAACCCCATAGAGCAATTAAAAAGGATTGTGTGGCTACAAAGAACTTTCTTCTCATCATTTCCTCTTTTCCCAGTAGAGTGTGTGTGTGCACTTGGCTGCTGCTTTCCTTAACTCCCTTCCTTGCTTCTCTTTCCTCTTCCTTCTTTATAGCTATCATCTACAAGTCCCCATTCATCTAGTATTCCCTGATTCCCAGACAGAATAGGACTGTTCCCTTTGACAAACCAAAGGAACAGAAGTAGGTATCTGCGAGCCTTGAGGTTGCTCCAAAGGGGCTTGTGGATTTGTTTAAAGACAGCAAGGTGAAAAGGAGAACCGTCCGAGTTGTGTCTCACTGGCAGGGTTATGTCAAAATGCAAGTCTGTCTTTAGTTGGCAGGTCCAAGCTGTAAATCAGGGAGGAGGGAGTCTGTGTGCATTTACTGCCTTTGGACTCTCATCATTATGGGGATTAACAGAAGTGACAAGGAAAGAAGAATGCAAAAAGCTTAAAAGCTTAACACATAATTTTTAGAGAGAATTCTTAAAAGGAAAGAAATAGCACTGTGAACAGTCAGTGAGATGAAGAATTTGGACCTACTAAAACTGCTGTGAGCAATAAAAGCAAGCAGCCAGGAAGGATGAAATTTTAAGTGATCCTTTTACTGCTTTACTTACCGGAGGATGAGGGCATGTGGGGGTCAGAACTGGTTTACATGACTTTATCTTGCCTTTTCTTCTGGAGAGGCCAGAACGCTTTCCATGAATGCCCTTACTGATCTAATTCCTCTTCCAGACCTCTCACTTCCCCAACACCCTCTCAAGTGTCAGCAGGCTTGCGTGGCTGCAGGTTTAATTAAAGGCAGAAAGAGGTTTCTCATTGCAGTGCCTGTTTCTTCTACTGCTCATGCAATGCTCTCACACCAAAATGTACAGCAAGCCCAGTACTACCAAATAGCACAGGTCTCCTGGAATACACCTATGCAGACCCTCCAAGAGGGTCAGCTCCATTCCGAAGGAGCTTAGCCACATGTAGGACAAGACACTGTGGCCTTCACAGCAAAGGACCACTTGGGCTCAACACAAAAAGCATACCAGACAACTTTGTGTATAAGATGTTATTATTATAATATATTGTGTTTTGCGCCATGAGAAGGTGGAGTTGTTAACCTGCTTAGTACTGCTGAAAATGAGCTTTCCTTTTTGAGCTGGTGGGACTTCTTGGAGGGAAAGAATTTTTTAGTATAAAGTTGTTGGACTAGAGAACACAAGAGTATTGCTTGGCAAGATATGTCAATGCTTCAAGACATCTCTCCTCTCCTCTCCTCTCCTCTCCTCTCCTCTCCTCTCCTCTCCTCTCCTCTCCTCTCCTCTCCTCTGCTCT